>OY747718.1:3605000-3720000 GCA_963556495.2 Valencia hispanica | reverse complement strand
TAGATATATATATAGATATATAGATATATATAGATATATAGATATATATAGATATAGATATAATCTACCTAACTGACTGGGTTCATCATATCCAAAATGGGGCCAGGAACCAAATGGAACACTTCTTTAAATAATTTGGTTGGAATTGGGTCCAACATACAAGTTGAAGGTTTAGATTAGGCTAATATTTTGATAATTCCAAAAGCTCGACTGAATCAAAACAGCCTAAGCACAACTGAGGATCTACAGTTCTTTCTGATACTGCCTCATTTACTGAGGAAGAAGTAATCATGTTTGGGAGGATGCCAATGATTTTATTTTTAATAGAATTAATTTTATTTATGAAGAATCCCATAAAATCATCACTGCTAAGAGCTGGGGGAATAGTTGGCTCAACAGAGCTATGACTCTGTGTAAGTTTGGCAACTGTACTAAAAAGAAACCTAGGATTGTTTTTATTCGCCTCTATTAATGATGAAAAATATGCTGTTCTAGCTTGTCGAAGGGTCTTTTTATACAGCAATAGACTGTTATTCCAGGTTAAATAGGAATCCTCTAGGTGTGTAGAGCGCCATTTTCTCTCCAACTTCCTAGTATTCTGCTTTAAAGTACACAACTCTGCGTTGAACCAAGGAGTCAGCCTCCTATGGCTAGCCACTTTCTTTTTTAAGGGGGCTACACGATCTAATGCCAAACGCAATGAGGACGTAACGCTGTGAACCAGATCATCAATTTCTGAAGGGTTAGAGATAGAATTGCTGCCATCCACTGTGTTACCCTGAGACACTAAGGAAAGTAAGAATGGAACAGATTCTTTAAAAATTGTTACAGCATTGTCTGATAAAGCTCTACTATAATGAAATTTTCTTTCAGATTTAAAATGGTCAGTTAAAGTAAATTCAAAAGTTATTAAGAAGTGGTCAGACAGGACGGGGTTATGTGGGTGGACTGTTATTTCCTCACACTCAATACCGTATGTCAGTACAAGGTCCAAAGTGTGTTTGCCCGAGTGGCTCGATCCCTTTACTTTTTGAGTAAAGCCAATTGAGTCTAAAATAGAACTAAAGGCTGCATTTAGGCTATCACTTTCAGTATCCACATGAATATTAAAGTCCCCCACTATAATAACCCTATCAGTATTTAATACTAAATCAGATAAAAAAATGTGAGATCTGATCCAAGAATTGAGAGTAAGGGCCTGGTGGACGATACAAAACCACAAACAAAAATGGTCTTAATGTTTTGCAACTTGGATGAGGAAAATTAAGGGTTAGAAAGAACTGTAGCTATCAATTGGTCTGGCACTAATTAGTAAATCAGAACGAAAAATGGTTGCAACTCCTCCTCCTCGCCCAGTATTTCTAGGAATGTGAAAATTTAAATGACTGGAAGGAGTTGACTCATTTATACTGACATAATCCTCCTGCTGCAACCAGGTTTCTGTGAGACAAAGGAAATCAATGTGATTATCACAAATCAAGTCATTTACTAACAAAGTCTTTGAGGAGAGAGATCTTATGTTTAACAAACCACATTTAATAGATTTATTTTTCTGTTCAGTCAAAGTTGTATTTATTTTTATGAGATTTCCATAATTTGCTTTTGTTGGCTTAACTTGTAATCCATTTAATTTTGGCCGTGGGCAAGACACTGTTTCTATAGGGTAATGGGTGGGTAACAGTACAGAAGCAGCAGAGAGGTGGGTTAAACTACGACTCTGCTTCCTGGTCTGGACCCTGGGTTGTCAGTGTTTTGGAGGACTAATAAATTCGGCCATATTCCTAGAAAGAAGAGCTGCTCCATCCAAAGTGGGATGGATGCCGTCTCTCCGGATCAGACCAGGTTTTCCCCAAAATGTTCTCCAGTTATCAATGTAGCCCACATCGTTTGCAGGACACCACCCAGACAACCATTGATGGAATGACAGCATGCGGCTAAACATGTCGTCACTGGTCCGATCAGGCAGGGGACCAGAAAAGATTACCGAGTCTGACATTGTTTTGGCAAACTTACACACCGAAGCAACACAAATTTTAGTGACCTCCGATTGGCGTAACCGGGTGTCATTACCGCCAGCGTGCATAACAATCTTACTGTATTTACGCTTATCTTTAGCCAGCAGTTTCAGGTAGGATTTGATGTCGCCCGTTCTGGCCCCTGGCAAACATTTGACTATGGTCAATGGTGTCTCTAATGCCACGTTTCTGACTATGGAGCTGCCAATTACCAGGGTCGGTTTCTCAGCGGGTGTGTCGCTGAGCGGGGAAAATCTGTTAGAAACGCGGACCGGTTGGTGGTGGCCCGGGGGCTGGGTCCTAGAACTATGCTTCCTACGTACAGTCACCCAACCAGCCTGAGGTCCCGGCTGCGCGGGCTCTACCGGAGGACAGCTAGGGGGTTCTATCCTTGTTGGCTCCGCGCTGGTTAATGGGCTTCGGCTACCTGCTGGTTTTTCAACAGCGCGGAGCCGTGCTTCTAATTCTGATACCCTCGCCTCCAAAGCTACAAAAATATTACATTTATTACAGTTACCATTATCACTAAAGGAGGCAGGGAAGTAACTAAACATCTGACAGAGAGAGCAAGAGAGAAGAGAAGAGTTAGAGACAGGAGAGAGAAGAGTAGCCATAGCTGCTATGAAGCTAAGCTAACTGAGCTAGCGAGACCTTACCACCCCAAGAAAAGCTGTGTGAAACACAAGGAGTTCCCAAAACGTAAAGTACACCTCCACAAAACGTGTGTTTTAGTGTGCTTGTGTGTTAAAATAACTTAGAAAGGCCTCAGCACAGAGAAAATAAGATCAATTCAAGAGAGTCTGAACACCAGTTTACAGGGAGCGCAACAAATATATATATATATATATATATATATATATATATATATATATATATATATATATGTGTGTATATGTATGTATGTATGTATACTCTGATTTGATGCTTAACTGCAAAGAAAAAAAAGTGTTAGAATAGAAACAGTAAGTCTGAAGTCGCTACTCTCTGAATTAGATAGTTTCAGTATAGTTCATTTAATATATACAGTATTATTATCATTCAGAGAGAGAAGGTAGGAACATCAGCCTCATTGTTTCTATCATCCAGGTCTACAAACCCAGTCATTGACTGGGTATGTGGATTATATTGCACATGTTTCTGATGGACATGGCATCCAGCATGAGTGCTACACATCTATGTTTAGTCTGGTCTTTTTGGTATCTTCACTCCAGAATATCCAGCATCATCTTGTTCAGCTGCAGTGAAGCCTTCTCTCTTTAAGGCAATTTCCCAGTTCTTCCTCACATTTGTTTGGGAAACCTGCAAAACAAAAAGAGTTTTAGAAGAGTCAACACGATGACATTGTACCATGGAGGTCAAGCTTAGTTTCTTTGCATTTATTTCCTATTTTCCGTTTTACTTCTAGGCAAGGCAAGGCCATTTTATTTGTACAGGTCCTTTGCATATTGTGATAAAGTTCATTCTTTTCCATAATGTAATGATAAAAATTAAACTTTCATATATTTTAGATTCATTGCACACCAACTGAAATATTTCAGGTCTTTTATTGTTTTAAAACTGATGATTTTGGCATACAGCTCATAAAAACCCAAAATTCCTATCTCAAAAAATTTGCATGTTTCATCCGACCAATAAAAGAAAAGTGTTTTTAATACAAAAAAAGTCAACCTTCAAATAATTATGTTCAGTTATGCACTCAATACTTGGTCGGGAATCCTTTTGCAGAAATGACTGCTTCAATGCGGCGTGGCATGGAGGCAATCAGCCTGTGACACTGCTGAGGTGTTATGGAGGCCCAGTGTTGTGCGACAGATAGGTAGGTTTTGGCTATGAATAATTATGAATAATTGCTTAGGGAAATTATTAATCAGATTAATAATTTTATGTAAAAATTACCTCGTTTAGGGCACCACCTGGATTCCAGGAATATCAATAGCCAAATTGTTCAGTCTCATTTTATGTTTATGATTACCTGCCTGATAAGGCTGAGATAATTAAACAATATATGAAGGAATAAGTTCTTGGCGTACCTGAACAGCAAGTTACTACACATGTAGGTGAAATAACAACAGTTTTCCAAAATACAAGAGTTTATTACAACAAGAATTCACTTTCAGTTAACATACTTTAATCAAAAAAAACTCACCAAACTAGTAAAACCCAACTAAACTACTAAGAAAAGATTAATGATAATAAAACTCACACTCCGAAGTAAAACAGTAAAAGTGATAAAAATGCACAAAAATAGAAACAAACAATAAATTGATAATGTCACAGTTCAGAATAAATATGTTTGCTCAAAGACCAAGGCTTGTATTGAACAGTGTTGGGAATAAAGCTAAGTTAGTTTTAAACTAATTGCGATTAGTTTAAGACTAATCAGCAGATTCTGGTTTGTTTTCAAACCACCAATTCACAATGCAAAGCAGAAGTGAAGAAAAACATTGTTTGGAAGAAGCAATGTTTCATTAAACCATTTGCTGAATTAGAAATCAATAACCTTTAGATAATTGATTCTATTTAATGGATTGGTCACCGCAGTGATTGATCTAATTTAATATTTAGACTTTATGTTGACGTTAATGGCAGTACCAATTATGTCGATCTAATTTAGTATTTTGACTTACCAAGAAGGCGTCTCAAAGATGACTTAAAAGATTAGTTTAGTGTTTAAACTATCCGTTTTAAAGTCGATCTCTATTTTGAATAGCATTAACGGCAGTCTTTATTGTTCATGAATAAAATACCATCAATGGCGGGCCCACGTGGTTCACTAGAGCATGTAGCTTACAGCTAACTCACGTGGTGCTGCTTAAAGTCGCTCTGGATCATGTATTAAACATCAAACGAAAAACTGTCGGATTGAGTGACTTAGGTTGCAGGATATAAAATGACTTTCCATCGGAAACCTCGAAAATCACTGTTTAAACCTATTGGCCGACCGGCCTGTTTGTACCCGAACAATAAATGAAATCTTACACAAAGTAACAAATCACAGTGAAAATAAACAACCCTTAAATCTTGTTTAAACTAACCTAATCTCGCCTCTGCCCAGACAGACCTTATTGAACGGTCAAAGTTCTCCAGGTTGCTCCGTGGATGATGGGCGAAGCCAACGCAACGTTAGCCCGCAGGCTAGCCACAGCTACGGTCCGTTAGCAGTGGGAGGATTATAGCTGTTGAATCGCGGGTAGCATTAGCTCGGAACGTCGTGTCGTCCTCTTCGGCTTGCAAAACAGCGATCAGCTGCACCTCAGTTCACCGACATAGTACCTTCTCTGCAGGTTCAAGATAGCATTGTCCCAGGCTTTGTCGCGGTGGGGTAACGCTCCAGGCTCGACCCGGTTCTGTGGCATGCGGTAGCTGTTAGGGGCTCGCTTCATACGGCAGCATCTGTTCAGAAAGCAGGGCTCAGGGCGGAACAGTGGGGTTTATCTCAAAACACTGGGTTTGATTCACCTGATTGATCAGCAGTATTGTCGTCCTCGGAGTGAGTTCCTCTTAGAACTCGCGTCTTTTCCCTCCCCAGCGAAGGAAGGATTGGATCTCTCCTGGTGCTATTTGGCTGAAAGCCAGAACTGGAGAGAATGTGAAAATCTTTGGCGGTGCCTTATATAACCTCTGGTCTTCTTCTCCTCCTGTCAGAGCTAGAATGTGGGTTAGCGCCACCCAATGGCTGTGTGTCCCCTTTTTGGTCTGAAGAGTGCGGTGTGATCCACAGTCTTTCAGAGCAACAACTGGTCCATGCAGCCATGTCCTGAAATCAAAGTCACTGGATCCTGTGGGCAGGAGTAGAGTTCAAAGTTCAACTTCGTTCAAAGGTTCTGTCTGGACAGGCAAAACAGGTCTGGGCAGGGCAGTAAGCTAGCTAAAATAAATTTATTTACATTTAACCAAAAATCTTAACACCATCATGCTGCTTTAAACTTTTATAATCTTAAGTATTCAACTGTGAGAAATAAAAGGATAAACAGAATAGAGGCATTAGAAATTAGTTACTGTCTCTTTGGTTGTGGGTTGACACATTTTGCATGTCAGTCTGGAACAGCTCACTGTTCCTGTTAGTCAAAAACTCCATTAAAGTAGTAACAAAACACCTGCAGATCATGTCCAAGTCCTGCATAGTTAACACTCCTTTGGAGGGATCAAAACCTTTATCAATGTTACCTCTTTGTTTTGCATTGTGGAAAGGTTCCTGTCTCTTATCTGGTGGCTTGCATTTTGGTTGCCACTGCTTACCACCTCCCTGGTTCTGTTGTAGAACTGGAGGGCGTGGTTTACACTTTCGTTTACGTTTGTTTCCTGTCTGTACTTTAACACTCTGGCTGTGGCTCCTCCCCCTTCCATGTCTGGACGGGCCCGCGTTTCCCATACAAGCTGGGCATATCTACGAACCTCTGTCATGCTGAGGTTCCTTGTCCTGCAATGCATAGTTACATCATACCGTATAGTTTCATGGAGGTTATGAAGGAACAAAGATTTAAAAGTGTGGTCGTCTTCAAAACCTGGGACATAATGTCGCTGAAAATAAACTTTCCTCAATCTGAAATAGAAATCTCTGGGTGGTTCGTCCACATCTTGCTGAACCTAAAAAGCATTAAAGAAAGCAACAGCCGGATCTCTGTGCACAGAATATTCTTCTCTTAAAGCCTGACAAAGAGCTGAATAACTGTCACGTATCTGTGTTGGAAGAGTGCGCATGAAAGCATGAACGCTGCTACTGGTGGATTTCCAGAGGAGCTTCAGTTTCTCACCACAAGAAGGAAAAGGCAGATCAAAAAGACAGTGTTCGACCTGGTGCAGATAATCATGAATGTTTAAGTCAGGATTATCTGGGTCAAAAAGCTGTATGTCCCTAGCTAAGGCTTCCAGTTGGCTGGTGCGCAAATGCAAAGGTGGGCCTGGCCCATGTGGAAGGTTCCTCTGGTTATGTTCAATTAATGGTGGAGACATTTGAACTAACTTTGTAGGAGGAAAAGACCGGTCGTGGTGTGATCCAGAGCCTTCCAATGTGTGAAACTTTACATATGGTGGTAAAGGGTCAAATGGGTGACTCTCTTGGCCCCCAGGGGGCGACACGGTTATGTAAACCAGACAAAAATGTGCTCACTCTGTGTCACAGCACTGTGAATGTGCAATTTGTATTTGTGATTTATTTCAGATGTAACTTTTGAAACTGCATTCTCATAGGGAAAATATACACTTCTGTTTTGGTGTGATTTGGTTCATTCAATAGTTTACAAATTAGTATTTATGCACAACTATTGACCAATATGCACACATTTTAACCAGTGAATATGCTTTTATTTTGACAGTGTGCTTACCCCATATATTTCTCTGTGATTTAAATTTTACCTATGTGGCTCCGTTAGAAATATTTCAACTAAGAATGAAGTTGAAGTTTTTCCTGCTGTTTTCATGTAGGTACAGCATGGCCATATGTGGAAAATTCCAAAAGATATGATACTTTTGCCAGGCACTGTACGTCAATCCTGCTGTACTTAGTTTGAATTTCATCTTTCTGAGCTAAAATGTGAACTGATTTCTACACTTCATTTCTGAACTAGGTTGAATAGTGAAGCCTGGGCTTGCCTGTTGTTCAGCATATATTTTTCATTATAGCTTGACACAACACTCCAAACAAAAGGATGGACATTATTCTCATGTGGAAAAAGAAGATGAGAAGAAGACTGGTATCAAGGACCTCATGAAGAACTTTCCTCGCACCTCAATAATCCGTGGTAAAGGCTCACTGGGCAAGAGCACCAAAGCGAAGCAGTCCCACCTAACAGAAGTAAGAAACTGTTTTGTTTCACACAATATGTCAAATAAAACAGTTAGACTTTGTCTTTGTGTTCATTTGCAATAAAAGTCATTGTCTTAGGTTGTCGGAGTGGGTGGGGGGAAACATCAAGATCACATGTCTAACTCATTATTATTCACAATATGCAAACGTCTCTGATTGGCTAACAGCAATGCAACTTTTATGCTGCCTTTGAGCAAATAATTAACTTAACTTTCTTTGCTGGTGGTGTGCCAAGACACATTCCAACAGTTTCTTCCTCAGCTCCTCTTTCTTTGATTAAAAAAATGCAACACTGATTTGCTGTGTCCACGAATAAACAAACCCTGACCCTGTTCGGCCATGCTGTAGCATTGCTAACAGTTAGCTTCGGCTTCTATCTTTTACTAGCAGAGATGGGCTCTGGTCTCCCCAGGCTGCAAAATCAGCCTCCCTGTAGGAGGTTGCAAGCCAAGGTAAGCAAGACCATGAATACTAATTTTCCCTGTGACATAGAAGGGGCTGGCTTTTTCTGACTCTGTATTTTCTTTCTGTGGCTAATGCAGGCAATGGGGGTTGGAGAAAATGTTCAAGTGCTGGAGACATATTAGGTTGACTTCCATTGTCTTTAATGGCCACACCTGATATAGATCTTGATGATTGAATAGAGTAGTGGGGACATTGTAATGATGTGCAGTATTACTTTGAGCAGTGATTATTCATTTATGTATTTGACTCCTCAGTGTAGACTGATAATTGGCATCTTCTGAAACAAATGAGGATGTGGATGACTCATCCACAACCTCTGGATGAGTCCTCTAACTATGTTTCTGGGAACCTTCTCAAACCACTAGTCTAGGATGGCTGGAACACTGAAATCAGTGCAGTTATTTTGAAGGGAAATTTTTTTTTCTTATTTCTACAGCTAAATCAACAGTTTATAGAGTACAAAACAGCAATATTACAAACATTGAAAAGCTCAAAGCTATGACACCATGACACTATGGGATCTATTTTTGTATGTTGAGTGGTGATACGAGTTCACCAATAAATCAAAAAAGGATATTAGCCTCTCCCTGGGCTGCCACCTCAGAGTGTCCTAATGACCCTAGGAGCTAAGTGCTCCCGGTAGGGTCACCCATGGCAAACAGGTCCTAAGTGAGGGATCAGACAAAGGGCAGACAAAGACCCCTGATGAAGAGTACAACCAATGGACTCGGTGTTCCCTCACCCGGACGTGGGACACCGGGGCCCCCTTCTGGTTCTAGTGCATGTTTGCGAGCACCAACAGTGACTGGGCTATCACTCATGGGGCCTGGCTGGGCTTACCCCCAAGAGGTAACATGGGCCCCCCTTCTCATGAGCTCACCACCTGTGGGAGAGGCCAAAGGGGTTTGGTGCAACGTGAGATGGGCAGTGGCCGAAGGATCAGGTCTCTGCTTTTTGCAAATGATGGGATCCTGTTGGCTTCATCAGACCGTGATCTACAGCTTTCGCTGTTCACAGTCGAGTATCAAGCAGCTGGGATTAGAATCAGTACCGGAATTGACCCAAATCACTTGAAGAGGCAAGTCTGGGTCTTAAGCTGCTGCCCCCACGACCTGACCCCAGAAAAGCGAAAGACTATGTATGTATGTATGTATGGATGGATGTATGGATTGTTGTAACTATTCATTTTTAAGAAAGTTGTCTGGTTTTCTGAGTATCAATAATTATAATCAATAATTTTATATTAATATAATTATTGATGACGTTCTAGTTTAACCTGTTTATTAAAGATATATGGGCACCAATCTCATAAATGAGATACTTTTAATTAAACCAGACTGTCAGTCTCTCTGAAAAGGCGGAGTTCGTCCGCGGGGTTAAAACAAACTTCACACCACACACTGAAATAGCACAGGAAACTTCTCGTTACTTAAGGAAATTTATTAATGAAATAGGTAAACCTTACAGATTACATTTCATTCATAATTTCCATCTATTCTAACGCATGCAAAAATATAGAACAAAGTTAACGTCAAGGGAAGGGTGTGTGTGTGTGTGCGGCTGTGTGTGTGTGTGCGGCTGTGTGTGTGTGTGGGAGACAGCGAGCGAATGGGGGGGTTCAGCTCACACCCTCAATGCGATCAATAACTCAAGCCTTATCAATTGGCGCGATCGGTTCACAAAGGAAGACCGCGTGGCGATTCAACAAAGGCTAGTTTCATTAGCAATGGTGGCTTGGACAAAGGAAATGGGGGTGACGGAGAAAGGGGATCAACGTAGGCCACGCGACCTGTCTAAACAGACACGCGCCGACCGCAGCGGACAATAAAACAAGCCGGGAAATAATACAATATAATAAACTGCTTCTGGTTGCAACCAAAGTCACATAATAAAACAGAAAAGGCATGCACATTCAGGGTCGGTGTACAGCAACAGACGACCAAGAATAACAGTGGTTACCAAGTTGACAGACTTATTTTTAACCACAGAAAAATGGATATACATAAATATCCTAGACCTAATTCTCCTCTACCCAGACCAAAAGATATAAACCAGGTGGATCCTACTTGTACTTGTTGATGAAGCTCTCCACAGTCCACAACGAAACGACTTGGAAGTGTCCAGTTTAAAGAAGCGGTTTGCGCAAAACTGAGGTCAGAAAAGCGGACGTCCGACTTTAGGCGTGTGAGGGACTCAGGCCTGTTTAAATAGAGCTCAGAGGCTCTTTTCCAACCACTATTTTGGGGTCACTTTTATTATTACTTTTATTACATTGAAAAGAAAATAATACTTTTCTCAGAAAATTATTTCAGAATTTTGTTTAATTTTTGTCTAATATGTCTTAAAAAGTGAACTATTATTGTTACTGGTAAATCTTCTAATTTGGAAGAGTAGTCATTTCTATTATTAATTAATTTCCAGAGATTTTAAAGTAATTTTTGTACTTATGAAAGCCTATTGTAAGTTTGTTATTTAACTGTTCATTCTAACCACTTGGAGAATGCACGCTATAAATATGTTAAAATCAAATGTCTTGTCTGAAACACTTTTAGGACTGGGCCAAGTGTCCTCTTTTTTGGAAATCAAAATATGGTCACCCTGGATGCATGGAAAACAAATAACCCACCATTTGTAGTTTGTAAAACATTAGTTATGTATTGGAACATATCATGAAGTCATGTAAAAATGTAATTAAATTCAGTTTATTTATATATCGCCGATTCACAACGATGAGGGTGCCCAAGTCCAGTCCATGAGGGCTACTATCCCTGAAAGATGGCGCCAGCGTGTTCGGCAGGCCGTCTATCCCTTCCTGGACTCTTTCTATTTTTTATCCTTCTATGTTATGTTCTCTCCCTGGGATCAACTCTCATGACCTATGACAGACTTACCCTTCTGGATCTTCGATATTCTGTGCGTTTTCCCCAGTGTGGCAGCAGTAACCTTCGGGATACGCTCCAACAGCAGTTTATCTGTGTTCCTGTCACCCTATGGAGGATACATCCCCAGGGGAGGCTCCCGAAACGCCGCCGCCGGCGTGGCTGTCGTAGTGGCCGCTGGGTTCGACTTCGATCGGCTCTGGATCGCGCTGTTAGAGCGCAGCAACTCCGTCTGATATCTGGGCCTCGATGTCGCTCCACCGACTGTGCTTCCCATCTCCTGGAACCGCTGTCCTGGACCTGTGACAGATCCCGGCGTGAAGTGACGGCGTCTAACCTCCGACGTGTTAACAACTGCCACACCTCTGAAGGTCCTGTCATCCGACCGGAGGCGCCGTTGCGGTGTGCTTTGATCAACGCCGGCTCGATCCGGAATAAAACGTTCATCCTGAAGGATTTCTTCATCGATCGGGAGTTGGACATCCTTTATATCTCGGAGTCTTGGACCGTGCCAGGTGAGTTGGCTCCTATCGCCGAACACCTGCTGGGTGTGCTTACCTGAATCTTCCCAGGCCAACGGGCCGCGGCGGGGGGCTGTTGACTATTTTTAAGGCTAATATTCCCTGTCTGTCTACCTCCTAACGGGGAAATTGTGACTCTTTCGAACTGTCCACTTTTGAATTTGGATTGTCGCCTCCGACTCTTTGTGTTTTAGTATATCAGCCTCCTAAGGCTAATTCTGCCGCCTTCTCCCAATTCTCGGACTTCCTTGCTGATGTCCTCCTTAAGTATGATCATCTACTTATACTTGGAGATTTTAATATCCATGTCTGCTGTCCTGAGAAGTTTCTGGTGGCTGATTTTTGTAACTTAATGGACTCTTGTGGACTGACTCAGTTGGTTGACTTCCCCACTCACGGGGGTCTCACAGATTGGATCTGTTTTTTTCTTTTGGTGTCAATGTAACAGAGGTCCGCCCTGATTCTTTGTCTGATCATGTTCCTGTTCTGTTTTCTGTGGATGTGGCCCGGCCAATCTCTCCTAGGCAGGTGGGGATTTGCTGTGCTCTCCACATTACCCCTTCCTCAATCATTGAGTTTTCAGCTTTATTTTCTGATTCTTTGTTTTATTTTGAGGATTCCTCTGATCCGGAGATCCCCCTATCCCACCTTTCTGCCTCTTGCATATCCGTGCTTGATCAGATTGCCCCTCTAAGATCCCGGCGATCCCGCTGTCGCTCTGATCCTTGGCTTAACCTTCATACCCGTACTGCCAGACGGGTATGCAGGAGATGTGAGTGGCGGTGGAAAAAGGTTAAATCTCAAGCTTCCTTCCAGCTTCTCCATGTGGCCTGGAGGAATTACCAGCGCGTCGCTCGGAAGGCCCGTTTTAATTTTTTTGCTGCTATTGTCACCCAACATTCGGGTAATCAGCGAGTTCTCTACTCCACTGTAAATACGGTCCTGTCACCTAACGTCCCGGTGTCCAACACCTCGGAGGAAAGGTACCCTTAATTTTTGCATTTTTTTATTTTTAAAGTTGCCACAATTAGGGCTCAGATTCTCCCTCCCTCTCATCCAATAGCCCCTCCTTGTTCCCCATTATTTTCTTTTGAGCATTTTTCCCCTATCTCTTCTTCCTCCTTCTGGACAACAGTGGCTGCTATGAAGCCCTCTGGCTCTCCCTGTGATTTTATGCCCCCCCCCCCCCCCCCCCCCCCCCGTTTTCTGAAGGAAGTCTTCCCAGTGGTTGCTCAACCGATCCTGGAGATCCTGAATCCAAGTCTGAGGATGGGGATTGTTCCCCAGGAGTTTAAGCATGCGGTGGTCCAGCCTGTTTTAAAAAAGCAAGGCTTGGACTCTAATGACCTGAACAATTTCCGCCCTATATCTAAGCTCTCTTTCCTCTCCAAATTGTTGGAGAAGATGGTTTTTATTCAGATTTCTAATTTTCTTAAATCCAACACTGTTTTAGACACTTTCAAGTCTGGTTTTCGTCCTCACCACAGCACTGAGACTGCTCTTGTTAGGGTCTTTAATGATATTTTGCTAGCCTCTGATTATGGCTCCCATGTGCTGTTGTTGCTTTTAGATCTATCTGCTGCTTTTTACACTGTAGACCAAGCAATTTTACTACAGCGACTGGAGCAGTTCATTGGCATCCGTGGAACAGCTCTAAAGTGGTTCCGCTCCTATTTTGATGGCAGGTGTTTTAATGTTGCCCTGGGGAACTGCGCCTCTAGAGTGGCACCTCTTTTTTTGTGGGGTTCCCCAGGGGTCTATTTTAGGCCCACTTCTTTTTAATTTATATATTTTACCCGTGGCAGCCATTTAAAAAAAAAATCCATGTGAATTATTACCTTTATGCTGATGATTGTCAGCTTTATGTGGCCCTAAAAACTTCGGACCCTGTGCAACCACTGACTGATTGCCTGAGCGAAATCAAGTCCTGGCTCTCAGCTAATTTCCTCCACCTGAACAGCCACAAACTGGAGGCTATTTTCTTTGCCCCCTGCTCCCCCTCTGCTGTGCAGGCATCTCTGCCCCCTTCATTGTCTGTTTTGGTGAAGCCTACAATTAAAAATTTGGGGGTCACTCTGGACACATTTTTTAAAAGGGATGCACAGATTAACCAGATAGTCAGGTCTTGTTTTTTAATCTCCGCCGGCTGACCAAGTTAAGATCTGTTCTAAATAAGAAAGATCTTCAGTCTGTTGTCCATGCCTTTGTGGCGTCATGTCTGGAGTCTGCTTGTTCCTCCTGCCCGCTATAAGGCCCGTGGGGAACGGGCTTTTTCAGTCTGTGAGAGACAGAGTTCCTGCTGGTTTGTAACTGATCACATATTTATTTCATGCAATAAAATGCAAAGGAATTATTTAAAAATGATACAATGTGATTTTCAAGACTTTTTTTAGATTCGGCTTCCAAGTTGACCTTTACCTCTGATGAAAATTACAGACCTCTCTATTCTTTGTAATTGGGGATTATTACAGGAATGAAATTTTGATTATGAGGCAGGTTTTAATTAGGCTCTTTCCTGTCAAAGTCTGAGGTTAAAGTTAAACAGTTAGAGAAGAATTACTTATTTATTTGGCCATAAAGTTTTTCAACTACTTGCTGTAAATTATTACTCAAAACGTGGATAATTAATCATTGTCATACCTTAAGTAAAAGAAAATCTTTACATTTTATTAGAAAAAACAATATTTTCCTCCTGCTTGTTAACAGTGTGACCTCTATCTCACATGTGTACATGACTGATCTTTTTTACAGATTCAGTTTGAAATTCTTTTCATCTAAAACATTGTTTAAGAATTATTCACTAGTATAACAGCTGGTCTGCTGAAAGCAGTTGATTCATTTATAGTTTTCCTTATTAAATTATTTACTTAGCTCTTTTGGCCAAAAAAGAAAATATAAAGGCACATATGTCAATGTATTTCTGGTGATAGATAATACTCAGTGTAAATAATCAGTATTGAAATGAAAAATCTGTTTTTGTAGGATAGCGTCTCTCCCTCCTCATCATCAGATGAAGAGGAACTAGAAAAAATCAAGAAACAGAGACAAGCAATTAAAAGAAAGATTGCATCATTTTTCAAAAAGAAGATAAAGGAGAAAAAAGAGAAGGAAAAAGAGCAAGAGGGCTCTCCTCCTCAGAGACAGACTGACTTGCCAGTCGATAAGCAGGCAACACAAGACCTTGTCTCTCCTGGTAAGTTCCTCACTTAAAGTCATCCTAAAACCTCCATATAAGATCTGGCTTTTTTTCAATATTTTCCTTAGAACCTAAAATCTTCTGATTTTTCTGTACCTAAACAACAACTGAAATTATATCTTAATATAGGATTTATTCTCTCTGAATAAATGTGTTCAGATTTAAGGTAGATATATTTCATAACTTCACGTCGTGAGGCAGTCATAAGAGATGTCTGTAAACTCATTCTGAGACTCTTAAGGCAACTCTCATTTCGATTTAAAAACGTAAACAACAGCACTCTTGCTACATCCATTTTTATTAAGGTATATTAAAGGAAGAAAGTTAATTTGATGAATCTGAGCCAGAGCAAAGTGTGGATATCATGATCCACCAGCTTTGGGTAAACACATTCTAATTCTTCCCTGATCTTGGATCATAAACCACAAAGCAAATAAATAAATTTTTTATTATGACAAATCATGGTTGTGAAGTTTGTTCTTGATGCTGATTTATTTGCTGTTTATTTTAACTAACATAGCAAACTAATTTGGAAGGCTTGTTTGGAGAAAAGGCATTTTCATCTTTGATGTATCATTGATATTTCAAGAAACAGATGAGCCTCCTGACTTCTATGATGAGATCGCACAGAAGCTGGAACACATCGTCAAAAGGTCCACCAAGATAAAGACGCCAAGCCCAACATTAAAGCGACCACCAGGTAATCGTACCCACATTAACTGATTGTTTTGTTGTACGGGTCATGTAATACACGTGCCTCTCTTATTTATTTCAGTGATTGAGTTTTAATTCATTGTGGGTGTATGTGTGTTATTACTCCCCCTCCCCCCACACGATGGGGAAAATAAGTATTACAACAGACTTTTTCCTTCTTAGAAACAATAGAAAGGTCTGTAATTTGTATCGTTGGTACACCTCAGCTGTGAGAGGAAAGTCACATTTTATGTGATTCAATTTTAATAAATATATAATATTTTATTGCATCAAATATTTAATAATAATAGAAAAATAAGAGGTAATATGTGGTACAGAAAGCTTTGTTTACAGTTCCAGAGCTCAGATGTTTCCTGCAGTTCTGGACCAGGTTTACACTGCATCAGGGATTCTGGTCCACTCTCCCATGCAGATCTTCTCCAGATCTTTCAGGTTTTGAGGCTGTTGCTAAGTAGCACAGAGTTTCAGCACCTTTCAGACATTTTCTATGGGGTTCATGTCTGGTGACTAGCAAGGCCACTCCAGTACCTTGAAATGCTTTCTCTGGAGTCCCTCCTTAGTTGCCCTGACTGTGTGTTTGAGGTCTTTGTCCTGCTGGAGGACCCAACCACCACCATCTTCAATGCTCTTACTGAGGGAAGGAAATTGATTCCTAAAATCTCGCTATACATGGTTCCATGCATCTTCTCCTCAATATGGTGCAGTTATCCTGTACCCTATGCAGAAAAACACCCCAAAGCATGATGCTTCCACTCCCATGCATCATCGGGCAAGAGGCGGGGTCACCAGTCCATCACAGGACAACAGAGAGGGCAAACACCCTTGCACACACACACACTCATGCCTAAGGGCAATTTAGAGAGATCAACCTAACAGTCATGTTTTTGGATTCTGGGAGGAAGCCGGAATAACTGGAGAGTACCCACACATGCTCCAACAGTTGTTGCCTTCTCACCAAGCTATTAGCCTGTTGTCCTGTTGCCCATCCCAGTCTTGCGCAGGTCTACAATGTTGTCCTTGGTGTTCTTTGACAGCTCTCTGGTCCTTCCCATGGTGGAGAGGTTGGAGTCTGATTGATTGAGTCTGTGTCTTTTATACAGGTAACAAGTTAAAACAGGTGCAATTAATCCAGGTATTGAGTAGAGGATAGGTATAGTTAAAGACCAACTAACAGGTCTGTGAGAGACCTTTATGCTGATGATTGTCAGCTTTATGTGGCCCTAAAAACTTCGGACCCTGTGCAACCACTGACTGATTGCCTGAGCGAAATCAAGTCCTGGCTCTCAGCTAATTTCCTCCACCTGAACAGCCACAAACTGGAGGCTATTTTCTTTGCCCCCTGCTCCCCCTCTGCTGTGCAGGCATCTCTGCCCCCTTCATTGTCTGTTTTGGTGAAGCCTACAATTAAAAATTTGGGGGTCACTCTGGACACATTTTTTAAAAGGGATGCACAGATTAACCAGATAGTCAGGTCTTGTTTTTTAATCTCCGCCGGCTGACCAAGTTAAGATCTGTTCTAAATAAGAAAGATCTTCAGTCTGTTGTCCATGCCTTTGTGGCGTCATGTCTGGAGTCTGCTTGTTCCTCCTGCCCGCTATAAGGCCCGTGGGGAACGGGCTTTTTCAGTCTGTGAGAGACAGAGTTCCTGCTGGTTTGTAACTGATCACATATTTATTTCATGCAATAAAATGCAAAGGAATTATTTAAAAATAATACAATGTGATTTTCGAGACTTTTTTTAGATTCGGCTTCCAAGTTGACCTTTACCTATGATGAAAATTACAGACCACTCTATTCTTTGTAATTGGGGATTATTACAGGAATGAAATTTTGAAGGGTTAATTTGAGTTTTTTGGAACTGAGGGTTTGTGAAGTGATCAACGGGAAAAGCTCCCTGACTGCTAGTAGAAAGATGTATGAGTTTAACTTAATTTCCCTCTGGGATCAATAATCAAATCAAATCAAATCAAACTTTATTTATAAAGCGCTTTTCATACAAGACGTTGCAACACAAAGTGTTTTACAGACTAAAATGACCCCACATAAAACCACCTTCCCTCCCTCACAGATTTAAAAGCATGGTCACAGTTATACCCCCCTCCCCCCAACCCATCTCCCATGCACACACACAGTTAAAAGAAAGAGTAAAAAAGGACATTGGGCCGAGTGTAGATGAACCATGCAAGGAAACGCCATCAGAGGAGCCTCTGCCCCGGCAGCGGTAGACTAACAGCAGCAGCCGAGGCACCGACACAGGGCAACCAGTGGAGGCAAGGCCAAGACCCCCACCTCCACCCAAGCTCCACCTGGAGAGCACACAGGCAGCCACAGCCGACCACCGCTCCCGGGGCAGAGGGCTCCCACAGAGGAAACACTGGAACGGGGATTAAGATAAATTAAAGTATAAAAATAAACAGTAAATTAATGTGCTAAGATTAAATAGTAAAACTGATAAAAATATAATCGTATTAAACATGCAGAGCAATTAAACAGACTATAATAAATAATAATCAGTTAAAAGCTAGGCTAAAAAGGTGAGTCTTGAGCCTGCTCTTAAAAACATGAACGTTCTCTGCGGCCCTGAGGTTCTCTGGCAGCCTGTTCCAGAGGTGAGGGCCATAAAACTGGAAAGACGCCTCGCCATGCGTGTGTGTCCTGACTTTTGGGGTGACAAGGAGACGGCTGCCAGAGGAGTGCAGAGACCGCGAAGGTTTATATGGTAAAAGCAGTTCAGAGAGATAAGAAGGCCCAAGACCATTAAGACACTTAAAAACCATTAAAAGAACCTTAAAGTCGATCCTGAAATGTACGGGGACCCAATGCAATGATTTTAAGACCGGTGTAATGTGCTCCCGCCTCCTGGTCTTCGTCAGGACATGTGCTGCTGAATTTTGTAGTAGTTGTAAACCTGATATACTCTTTTTGGGAAGACCAGAAAGCAGGGCATTACAGTAATCAATCCTACTTGAGATAAAGGCATGCATCAGTGTTTCCGTATTGGCCAGAGAGAGAATGGGGCGGACTCTGGCGATGTTCTTTAGTTGATAAAAACCTATTTTAGTAATATTTTTATGTGAGGAATAAAAGTCAGCTCAGAGTCAAAAATCACGCCCAGGTTCTTCACTTGTAAAGAAGGATTAAAAGACAGTGATTGTAGTTTTGGTAAAAGTTTCTCTCTCTGAGCCTCAGGACCGATGACTAAAACTTCAGTTTTGTCCTGGTTGAGCTGGAGAAAGTTTTCCGCCATCCAGAATTTAATGTCTAAAATGCAGTTAAAAAGTGCATCCATTGGCCGTGTGTCATCGGGAGAAATGGAGATAAAGTATTTCAGAATTGAATTGAAGCCTCCTTGGAGTGTTGGAAGCCAACAATCTAAGCAAACGTACGCTGTGTTAAACACCTCATCAGCTCATTTAATGGATCGGTTGATGTTGAAGACCTCTGGATACTTTTCACACATCTATGGTAATCACAGCTGATCTGCTGCATTCATACAGCTGGCAAGCTCTAACAATGTAACTCCACATAGGAACAAGGAGGTTTTTCTGCAGGACAAAACAACACAAAGCATAATAACAATATTCTGTTGTGAAATTGTAGACTATTAATATCCATTAACGTAGCTTTCTGTCTCACTGATATGAACATATGCAGTTTGATTTAAATAGGTGAGGTAGCGTCTGACTAGCTTCTAGCTTCCACCAATCCGATGTCTTTACTTACAACAAGCTTTCTGTGATACAACCTCTTTCTACTACTGGCAGGGGGACTATTACTAATATTAACTTCAAATAACTTCTATTTAAAAGTTTCCAAACTAACTCTTACATGATTAGTGTGATCAAATGTTTGTTATTGTTCATGTGCAGAAATTTTTCTAAGAAACGGCTCAGAAAAACGATATTAACTAAATTGGTATGTAAATAGCCAAATCCTACTTTATGTATGGCTTCTATATGCTAAACAAACATATAAACGAGACATATTATGCCTCTTTTTAAACATGTTATAATAGGTCTATGGTCTGTACAAAACATATTAATTAAGTTCTTTGCACAAAATCACTCTCGCATAAAGCAATCCTACCAGCTTAATTCTTGACAAATTCAGTTCCTTTCAGAAAGAGCTGTTTAGAGGGCTGTAACACTTTTGTGCAAATTAACGGTTGCAGACCACGCCCTCCCATCTTGTTACTAGGCTGCAGGTTTGCCACACATTAGAATGGAATGGAATTGGAATTGGTGGGCGGGGTTTGACAGATAAGGGGGAGTTGTATGCAAATTACACTTATTGTAATGTCACAACAAGGCACTTTTTCAAATGGCTTGTTAAAGCACAAGATTTCTGAAAACAAGAATTTGCAAAAAAATGTATGTATGTTTTTATATTCATTTTGGAGTGTTTATAGAGGCTGCAGAGTCCCAAATGGCAACACAAATGGATGATAAAAAGGGACATTTGCATAATATATCCCCTTTATGCTTAGTAAAGTCTTAAATAAGTAGTCTTAAAGTTTATTTATATAGCGCCTTTTACAGACACTATGTCACAAAGTGCTCCACAACAACAACAACAAGAACTAAAAACAAATATAACATAGAAACATAAACATAACACAAATACAAGTCATTATTAGCAATACCAAATGGTCCTTATACAGAGGTTATAAATTCCCAAATTTCACCAGAAGCAATCCGCTATCTTAAAAAGCGTCACAAAACAAAAAATGTTTTCAGTTTTAATCGACATATTCAAGGAACCATAACTGAGAGTTCTACATGGTTCATGGTAACTAGCTTAGTAGATTGCTGCAGACCTAAATTCTGCTGCCATGTTCTCTTTCTATAGAGAAGGCATTTTCTCGGACTAACTTGATCTTCAATTCAATTCAATTCAGTTTATTTATATAGCGCCAATTCACAACCGATGTAATCTCAAGGCACTTAACAAGAAGTCATTTCAATACATTTATACAAACATTCCAATCAGTTAAAAAGTTTCCTATTTAAGGAATTCCAGCAGATTGCGTCAGTCATTGGCGTGAGGTTGGGCAGACTTTCCAACCACAGCAATCCTTCAGCAATCCCTCATATACTGAGCAAGCATGTAGCGACGGTGGAGAGGAAAAACTCCCCTTTAACAGGAAGAAACCTCCAACAGAACCAGGCTCAGTAGGAGCGGCCATCTGCCACGACCGTCTGGGGGTTTGAGAAGACAGAGCAGAGACACAGAAGGAACAGAAGATCTGAAATAAGAGAACTTTCTATGTTACAGAAAGTAAAAAGTTGATAACAGGACACAGTGGATGTTCAGTTACTAGGAGGATCATCCCAGTCGATGCCCCCCGTCCAACAGGGCATTGCAGCCAAGCAGGATACCAGAGCAGGTATATCTTCTATGGAGAGAAAAACACTGAGAGAAAACAAAGTTAACAGTCGAAATAACAGAATCTACTGTAATACAACTGGAGAGTCGCAGGAGAAAAGGAAGTACCAGAGTGAAGCAAATTGGTACGTCTGTCCTCCAGCAGTCTAAGCCTATAGCAGCATAACTACAGAGCTAGCTCAGGATGACCTAAGCCACTCTAACTATAAGCTTTGTCAAAAAGGAAAGTTTTAACCCTCGCTTTAAAAGTAAACAGAGTGTCTGCCTCACGGACTAAAGCTGGGAGCTGGTTCCAATTCAATTCAATTCAATTCAGTTTATTTATATAGCGCCAATTCACAACAGATGTCATCTCAAGGCACTTAACAAGAAGTCATTTCAATACAATTATACAAACATTCCAATCAGTTAAAAAGTTTCCAATTTAAGGAATCCCAGCAGATTGCGTCAGTCATTGGCGTGAGGTTGGGCAGATTTCCAACCACAGCAATCCTTCAGCAATCCCTCATACTGAGCAAGCATGTAGCGACAGTGGAGAGGAAAAACTCCCCTTTAACAGGAAGAAACCTCCAACAGAACCAGGCTCAGTAGGAGCGGCCATCTGCCACGACCGTCTGGGGGTTTGAGAAGACAGAGCAGAACACAGAAGGAACAGAAGATCCGATATAAGAGAACTTTCTATGTTACAGAAAGTAAAAAGTTGATAACAGGACACAGTGGATGTTCAGTTACTGAGAGGATCATCCCAGTCGATGACCCCCGTCCAACAGGGCATTGCAGCCAAGCAGGATACCAGACCAGGTGTATCTTCGATGGGGAGAAAAACACTGAGAGAAAACAAAGTTAACAGTCGAAATAACAGAATGTACTGTAATACAACTGGAGAGTCGTAGGAGAAAAGGAAGTAGCAGAGTGAAGAAAATTGGTAAGTCTGTCCTCCAGCAGTCTAAGCCTATAGCAGCATAACTACAGAGATAGCTCAGGATGACCTAAGCCACTCTAACTATAAGCTTTATCAAAAAGGAAAGTTTTAAGCCTGGCCTTAAAAGTAAACAGAGTGTCTGCCTCACGGACTAAAGCTGGGAGCTGGTTCCACAGGAGAGGAGCCTGATAACTAAAAGATCTGCCTCCCATTCCAATTTTTGAAATCCTAGGAACTACAAGTAAACCTGCAGTCTGAGAGTGAAGTGCTCTGTTGGGAACAAATGGAACAATCAGATCTCTGATGTATGATGGAGCTTGATTATTAAGGGCTTTGTATGTAAGAAAAAGGATCTTAAATTCTATTCTGGATTTAACAGGGAGCCAATGAAGGGAAGCTAAAACGGGAGAAATGTGATCTCTCTTTTTAATATTCATCAGAACTCTTGCTGCCGCATTTTGGATCAACTGAAGGCTTTTAAAGGCATTTTGTGGACTTCCTGATAGTAAAGAATTACAGTAGTCCAACCTTGAGGTAAGAAATGCATGGACTAGTTTCTCAGCATCACTCCTGGACAGGATTTTTCTAATTTTAGCAATATTCCGGAGGTGAAAGAAAGAAATCCTAGAAAACTGTTTAATATGGGATTTAAATGTCAAGTCTTGGTCAAAAATAACGCCGAGGTTCTTTATGTTATTATTGGGGGCCAATTTAATGCCATCCAGATGAAGTGATTGACTAATCAGTTTCTGTTTTAGAACTTCTGGTCCAAAGACAGCAACTTCTGTCTTGTCAGAATTTAAAAGCAAAAAGCTTAGGGTCATCCATGTTTTTATGTCTTCCAGACATGCCTGTAATCTACCTAACTGACTGGGTTAATCAGAATTTATGGATAAATATAGTTGTGTATCATCGGCATAGCTGTGGAAATTTATCCCATGCTGTCTAATGATTCTACCAATTGGGAGCATATATATGGTGAACAGAACTGGTCCAAGCACAGAACCCTGTGGAACTCCACAAGTAACCCTTAAGAGTGAAGAAGATTTATCATTTAGATGAACAAACTGGAATCTATCAGACAAATATGATTTAAACCAGCCTAGTGCTGTTCCTTTGATCCCTGCAACATGTTCAAGCCTTTCTAAGAGAATATTATGATCGACTGTGTCAAAAGCAGCACTGAGATCTAACAAAACCAGAACAGACACAAGTCCAGTGCTGTTTCAGTGCTATGATGAGCTCTAAAACCTGACTGAAACTCTTCAAACAGCTTGTTACTGTTTAGATGCTCACAGACTTGATTAGCAACTATTTTCTCAAGGACTTTGGATAAGAAAGGACGGTTAGATATAGGTCTGTAATTCACTAAGTCATCTTGATCAAGGGAAGGTTTCTTGAGAAAAGGTTTAATTACAGCTATTTTAAATTCCTGTGGTACGTATCCGTTTACTAAGGAAAGATTCATCATATCCAAAATGGGGCCAGGAACCAAATGGAACACTTCCTTAAATAATTTGGTTGGGATTGGGTCCAACATACAAGTTGAAGGTTTAGATGAGGCTAATATTTTTGATAATTCCGAATGCTCGACTGAATCAAAACAGCCTAAGCACAAATGAGATTCTACAGTTCTTTCCGATGCTGCCTCGTTTACTGAGGAATAAGTAATCATGTTTGGGAGGATGCCAATGATTTTATTTTTAATAGAATTAATTTTATTTATGAAGAATCCCATAAAATCATCACTGCTTAGAGCTGGGGGAATAGTTGGCTCAACAGAGCTATGACTCTGTGTAAGTTTGGCAACTGTACTATAAAGAAACCTAGGATTGTTTTAATTCGCCTCTATTAATGATGAAAAATATGCTGTTCTAGCTTGTCGAAGGGTCTTTTTATACAGCAGTAGACTGTTATTCCAGGTTAAATAGGAATCCTCTAGGCGTGTAGAGCGCCATTTTCTCTCCAACTTCCTAGTATTTTGCTTTAAAGTACGCAACTCTGCGTTAAACCAAGGAGTCAGCCTCGCATGGCTAGCCACTTTCTTTTTTAAGGGGGCTACACTATCTAATGCCAAACACAATGAGGAAGTAATGCTGTGAACCAGACCATCAATTTCTGAAGGGTTAGAGATAGAATTTCTGCCATCCACTGTGTAGTAAGAATGTAAGAAAGTAAGAATGGAACAGATTCTTAAAAAATTGTTACAGCATTGTCTGATAACGCTCTACTATAATGAAATTTTCTTTCAGATTTAAGATGGTCAGTTAAAGTAAATTCAAAAGTTATCAAGAAGTGGTCAGACAGGACCGGGTTATGTGGGTGGACTGTTATTTCCTCACACTCAATACCGTATGTCAGTACAAGGTCCAAAGTGTGTTTATCCGAGTGGGTTGATCCCTGTACTTTTTGAGTAAAGCCAATTGAGTCTAAAATACCATTAAAGGCTGCATTTAGGCTATCACTTTCAGTATTCACATGAATATTGAAGTCCCTCACTATAATGACCCTATCAGTATTTAATACTAAATCAGATAAAAATTGTGAAATCTGATCCAAGAATTGAGAGTTAGGCCCTGGTGGACGATACAAAACCACAAACAAAAATGGTCTTAATGTTATGCAACTTGGTTGAGGAAAATTAAGGGTTAGAGGTTCAAAAGAACTGTAGCTATCAATTGGTCTGGGATTAATTAGTAAATCAGAACGAAAAATGGTTGCAACTCCTCCCCCTCGCCCAGTATTTCTAGGAATGTGAAAATTTTAATGACTGGAAGGAGTTGACTCATTTATACTGACATAATCCTCCTGCTGCAACCAGGTTTCTGTGAGACAAAGCAAATCTATGTGATTATCACAAATCAAGTCATTTACTAACAATGTTTTTGAGGAGAGAGATCTTATGTTTAATAAACCACATTTAATAGATTTATTTTTCTGTTCAGTCAAAGTCGTATTTATCTTTATGAGATTTCCATAATTTGCTTTTGTTGGCTTAACTTTTAACCCATTTAATTTTGGCCGTGGGCAAGACACTGTTTCCATAGGGTAATGGGTGGGTAACAGTACAGAAGCAGCAGAGAGGTGGGTTAAACTATGACTCTGCTTCCTGGTCTGGATCCTGGGTTGTCAGTGTTTTGGAGGACTAATAAATTCGGCCATATTCCTAGAAAGATTCTTTTTAATTGTATTTGATGAAGTTTGTAGAGGCTATATATGGCTCTCTAACTTTCTCTGAGAATTGAATGATAGTCTTTGAAGAAGTCAGTAGTGCCATGTCATCTGTTAACTACAAAGATGTGAAGCAGAAGTTTCCTGCTCCCCTTTTAAACACTAGATACCTGGAGTGAACAAGGCCTATGTTATGTCATTTTTTAAAATTTATTTTTATTTGTTGTCAAGAGAAATACCAGTTGAGAGAGAGACAGCCATTTTTAGCTGCCTTAAATAGTTCACTGCAGACAGAAAGTCAGAGCTCTACGATCCAGTTCTGGAACTAAACCGATGTCTCCATATTTCTGCAGTGTGTGACAAGGAAGAAGTGGTACAGCAGCTCGTTAAGCTGCTTAGTTCAGAAGGAGATGCTATGAACACTAAGGTGAGTACCATTATATTATAGGTTATATAAAGGTGAAATATTTATTTATCGAATGTTAACAGTTATTTGGTTAAACTGGAAACAATGTGAATTTAAAATATTTTATGATTTTCATGGAAACATTTATTCAAGCTCAGCTGCTTTACGGAAAATAATGTTGGTAGGACATTTGTTGGTTCAGCCTTCTAAATGTGGCTGTTATAATGTACTGGACAGCTTAATGGACAATACAGTACAACAGTCAATAACTTCTGTCAACTTGTGTGCACTTGGAAACTGTAAGATCTGTGAACATCTTCCTGACAGATCCAGCAGGATCCAGATCTGCAGTCCAGATTATCACGTCTTTCATACAGATCATTTGAGCATGTTCAAGACGTCTTTGGCAGAATTCAGGTAACTGAGGCTCCACCCCTGAAACCATCCACCAGTCATACTCTGCAACGAATAGCTGTGTCTATGGAGGTATCCCGGAGGATAGTGACAGCCACAGGAACGCAGCGGATGAAGGGCTTCGCAGAGCGCTACATGGACAACTTTGTCCCATGGCTTAAAAGTCATGGCGGATGGGTGAGTGATCCTTTTACAGGTGTGTCTCAGTAAATTGGAATGTCATCAACAAGTTTATTAATTTTAATAAAAGCTACCCACCGAGCATTTTTCGGTCTAAAAGACGTCTAATGAACGTCTATATGGTCCATAGACGTCTAGGATAAATTCGGTCTACCACTGGTCTAAAAATGAAAGTTTTTCAGCCGTCTAGGTTTAGACTAGCCGTCTAATAGACGTCTAAAAGACGACTATCTCTATACGCCGCGTCTAATATAAGACGTTTAAATAACCGCTAATGAACGTCTATTTATAGACGTCTAAAGTTATACGTTTGCCAGACACTTATTTTTATACCAAATTTATACATCATTAGAGAATCTAGATGTCGTATAGACGTCTATTAAATGTATTATGGCCTAATGATATTCTAATAAATCCAGCTATTACAATCTATTAAATTAATCACAACAAACCTATTAAAATTAAATTAAAGTTGTCAAATTGAATCTTAAATCAGGTCCCCCCCCCCCAAAAAAAAGGGGGGACAAATTTAACCTGTGCTCCTTTCCTTTATGTCGTGCCAGGATGTTATGACAATGATCTTTTAAAAAGGTTTCAGTAACACTGCTTATTTTACCACGTGATATACATCTATTGCTGTTAACGTTTAACAAACTATCCATCCATCCATCCATTTTCTTCCGCTTATCCGGGGTCGGGTCGCGGGGGCAGCAGCCTAAGCAAAGAGACCCAGACTTCCCTCTCCCCAGCCACTTGTTCCAGCTCCTCGGGAGGAACCCCAAGGCGCTCCCAGGCCAGCCGAGAAACATAGTCCCTCCAGCGTGTCCTGGGCCTTCCCCTGGGCCTCCTCCCGGTGAGACGTGCCTGAAACACCTCACCAGGGAGGCGTCCAGGAGGCATCCTGACCAGATGCCCGAGCCACCTCAACTGACTCCTCTCGATGTGGAGAAGCAGCGGCTCTACTCTGAGCCCCCTCCGGATGACTGAGCTTCTCACCCTATCTCTAAGGGAGAGCCCAGACACTCTGCGGAGGAAACTCATTTCAGCCGCTTGTATCCGTGATCTCGTTCTTTCGGTCACCACCCAGAGTTCGTGACCATGGATGAGGGTAGGAACGTAGATCGACCGGTAAATCGAGAGCTTCGCCTTTTGGATCAGCTCTCTCTTCACCACGACAGACCGGTAGAGCGCCCGCATAACTGCAGATGCCCCACCAATCCGTCTATCGATCTCCCGCTCCATTTTTCCCTCATTCGTGAACAAGACCCCCAGATACTTAAACTCCTCCACTTGGGGAAGGACCCCATCCCCGACCCGGAGGAGGCACCCCACCCTTTTCCGGCTCAAGACCATGGCCTCGGATTTGGAGGTGCTGATTCTCATCCCAGCCGCTTCACACTCGGCTGCGAACAGCTCCAGCGAAAGCTGTAGATCACGCTCCGATGAAGCCAACAGGACCACATCATCTGCAAAAAGTAGAGACCCGATCCTGAGGCCACCAAAACGGATCCCCTCAACGCCTTGGCTGCGCCTAGAGATCCTGTCCATAAAAGTTAGGAACAGGACAAAGGGCAACCTTGGCGGAGTCCAACTCTCACTGGAAACAAGCCCGACTTACTGCCGGCAATGCGAACCAAACTCTGGCACCGGTCGTACAGGGACCTAACAGCCCGTATCAAGGGGCCCGGTACCCCATACTCCCGGAGCACCCCCCACAGGGCCCCCCGAGGGACACGGTCGAACGCCTTCTCCAAGTCCACAAAACACATGTAGACCGGTTGGGCGAACTCCCACGCACCCTCCAGGACCCTGCTGAGGGGGGAAGAGCTGGTCCAGTGTTCCACGGCCAGGACGAAAACCGCATTGTTCCTCTTGGATCCGAGGTTCGACTATCCGTCGGACCCTACTCTCCAGAACCCCTGAATAGACCTTACCAGGGAGGCTCAGAATTGTGATCCCCCTGTAGTTGGAACACACCCTGTGGTCCCCCTTTTTAAACAGGGGGACCACCACCCCGGTCTGCCAATCCAAGGGAACTGCCCCCGATGTCCACTCAATATTGCAGAGCCGCGTTAACCAACACAGCCCCACAACATCCAGAGCCCTGAGGAACTCCGGTCGAATCTCATCCACCCCCGGAGCCTTGCCACCGAGGAGCTTTTTAACGACCTCGGTGACCTCAGCACCAGAGATTGGAGAGACCGACCCCAAGTCCCCAAACCCTGCTTCCAGATTGGAAGGCGTGCTGGTGGGATTGAGGAGGTCTTCGAAGTATTCCATCCACCGACCCAAAACGTCCCGCGTCGAGGTCAGCAGCACACCATCCCCACTGTAAACATTGTTGGTGGCAGACCGCTTCCCCCCCCCGAGTTGCCGGATGGTGGACCAGAATCGCTTCGAAGCCGTACGGAAGTCGTTTTCCATGGTCTCTCCAAACTCCTCCCACGCCCGAGTTTTTGCCTCAGCAACCATCCGAGCCGCATCCCGCTTGGCCTGTCGGTACCTATCAGCTGAACGACCGAGTTTTGATGGGCGGGGCCCAAGCCATGCACCTCTATTGTCAATTGAGTCTCTAACATCTCCATCTGATGAAACATTGACAGACATGCATTTGCGCACCACAAATTGCCCAAATTCCAATATTACCCTATGTATGAAATGTAATTAGGTTTAGGCCTAATTATATTGTGTGTTGCACAATAATCTGTTTACAAATTACAGGCCTAATAAAATATTTGATCATCCATCCACACATCCATCCGTCCTCATTATGTCTCTAGCTTCACCATGACAGTATTGGCTTAGTTATCGGCTACTATAACTATGTAATGGCGTTTCAATTTGAACCGGAATCTGATCCGGACGGCGAGGCACCTGAGGAGGAACCAGAAAGGTATAGCACGTCTTCCACAGGGAATCCAGACAGACGTGCTGTGCACGGAGGGGAGAGGCTGTGTGTGTGTGTGTGCATGTGTGTTCTTGTATTGCTGTCCTATTTAGGACCTTTTCTGGCATATGTGTGTGTGTGTGTGTGTGTATGTGTGTGCGAGAGAGCCGCATCCCGCTTGGCCTGTCGGTACCTATCAGCTACTTCAGGGGTCCCACAAGCCAAAAAGACCCGGTAGGACTCCTTCTTCAGGCTGACAGCATCCCTTACCGCCGGTGTCCACCAGCGGGTTCGGGGGTTGCCGCCGCGACAGGCACCGACCACCTTGTGGCCACAGCTTCGGTCAGCCGCCTCGGAAATGGAGGCGCGGAACATGGTCCACTCGGACTCGATGTCCCCCGCCTCCCCCGGGACTTGTTCAAAGTTCTGCCGGAGGTGTGAGTTAAAGCTCCTTCTGACAGGAGACTCTGCAAGACGTTCCCAGCAGACCCTCACAACACGTTTGGGCCTTCCAGGTCTGTCCGGCGTCCTCCCCCACCATCGGAGCCGACTCACCACCAGGTAGTGGTCAGTGGACAGCTCTGCCCCTCTCTTCACCCGAGTGTCCAAAACATGCGGCCGCAGATCAGATGAGACGACAACCAAGTCGATCATTGAGCTGCGGCCTAAGGTGTCCTGGTGCCAAGTGCACATATGGACACCTTTATGCTTGAACATGGTGTTTGTTATGGACAATCCATGACGAGCACAGAAGTCCAATAACAAGACACCACTCGGGTTTAGATCGGGGGGGCCATTCCGCCCAACCACACCCCTCCAGGTCTCACTGTCATTGCCCACGTGAGCGTTGAAGTCCCCCAGCAGAACAAGGGAGTCCCCAGGAGGAGCACTCTCCAGCACCCCCTCCAAAGACTCCAAGAAGGGTGGGTAATCTAATCTGCTGTTTGGCGCGTAAGCACAAACAACAGTCAGGACCCGTCCCCCCACCCGAAGGCGGAGGGAGGCTACCCTCTCGTTCACCGGGGTAAACCCCAACGTACAGGCGCCGAGATGGGGGGCAAAAAGTATGCCCACCCCAGCTCGGCGCCTCTCAGCGGGGGCAACCCCAGAGTGGAAGAGAGTCCAACCCCTCTCGAGGAGACGGGTTCCAGAGCCAGAGCCGTGCGCCGAGGTGAGTCCGACGATGTCCAGTCGGAATCTCTCAACCTCGCACACCAGCTCCGGCTCCTTCCCCACCAGAGAGGTTTAACAAACTATCCTACTGTAATGTAAATCAATACATTTTTCAAACATTATCCAACCATCACAAACATATGAATGTGCAATATACCTGTTTTTAATTTCAACACTTTTGTAAACATACATAGCAATAAAATAAAAGCACAAACTCAAATATATAATATTACCAAAATAAATTATTTTTTTTGCTTATTTTATTTAAACAAAGATTGTGGTGAAAAACAAGTAGTCTAATCCACAAATACTAAAATAAAATAAAAACGTAGGTATTTGTATGCAAAACATTTACAAAACAAAAACAAAAATTAGGCCAAAACATCTTTTAAATATACAAAAATTCTGGGAAACTGCATCAACCTAAACCAAAATGTAAAAAAAATAAAAATAAATTACACCAATGGTGTCCTGGGCCCCTTAGAGCCTCCTCCACCACTTCGAGCTGGGGCCTGTTTGAGATGTGCAGCCATTGGTGAGCTGATCATATACTCCGTGGCCTCTTTGAAAGTTTTCTGAACAGATTCTGCAAACAAAGCAATAGAATAAATGAAGAAATATTGTAAGTGTCACAAAGATATTATCCATTAAGACAAGGTATATGGTTTCATAGGACTTGACTCAATGGTCATTGGGCACCACCCATTTAAGAGTTTGGGGTTACTCTGTAAAGAATAATGAATTAATTAAGACTGACTATAACTGTAGTATGGTTTCCTTTCATGTAACTACACCAATTAAGTTTCATAATTGGCCGCTCCTACTGAGCCTGGTTCTGTTGGAGGTTTCTTCCTGTTAAAGGGGAGTTTTTCCTCTCCACCGTCGCTACATGCTTGCTCAGTATGAGGGATTGCTGAAGGATTGCTGTGGTGGGAAAGTCTGCATCAACGGGGCCCAACCTCACGCCAATGACTGACGCAATCTGCTGGGATTCCTTAAATAGGAAACTTTTTAACTGATTGGAATGTTTGTATAAATGTATTGAAATGACTTCTTGTTAAGTGCCTTGAGATGACATCTGTTGTGAATTGGCGCTATATAAATAAACTGAATTGAATTGAATTGAATAATTGTCAGTATTACAGAGACTGCCTAATACAGTCCAGACAAACTGTTTGTTAATGCATGTCATGTCAGTCTCACATTTCTAACATGAAGAAGCAATTGCCAAAGAACTAGCAGACAGTTTTTCTATTTACCAGTGATAACGGAGTAGAAGTTTTTTTTTGAAGGCGCTCTTTCCATGTGGCCCACCACCTTGCATATTAAAGTTTTCCATGACTCTGCAACAGATAAAAAATTAAGACAATTGTCAACATTAAACTTATATAGCTTGTATTACACTACCACATTGTAACCACCCACTATTATAAGATTAGACAAGATAAACCTTTGTCGTCCCACAATGGGGGAATTCTCAGTGTTGCAGCAGCACAAACTATAGCTATAGCTAAGCTATAGCTAGCCTGCTAGCTGTGCTGGAAACAGATAACGATTAAATTAACAAACATTGCAGGACAAAACAACATTTCAATAACGTACCTTTGAGCACTCACCTATATGCGGCCCATCAAAGGTGTATTTGAAGAAACAACGTTTTCTCAAAAGTAGTGGTCCCAATGAGAGTAAAATAAATTGGGCCAGACGACTCCGATATGCTCAGATCACCATCAACGACGATTAGACCGAGCGGAACTTTAAGTGTGTTGCTGCCTCCTAGTGGTGAGGGCGGGCGGTACCACTAAAGTAACTTAATATACGTCTAAACCAGGTTTAAATCTAGACGTTGACTAAACATCTAAATCAAGGCTAAATCTAAACTTTAGTGTATATCGATCAGTGGCAATTCAAATTATTTAAGTCTAATATTTAGACACCAGTTGTGCAACTTAGTTATTTTTTGATCACTGTTCATTATTTAATGTATTTAATTAAGTAATCTAAATTTGGTCCTAAAAGAGACGTTGATATGACGTATTTATTTAGACGTCTAAATCGAGTCTAAATCGAAACTACATTGTACATTGATCAATGACTGTTAACATTTTTTTAATCCAGCACCTGGCCATCATTTACACAACTTACAGTTATTTTAATATTTAATAATTAATGTAATAAATTCTATCGTCTAGATTCGGGCTAAAATATAGACCGATTATAGACGGGCTAATTTTGGTTTGAATTTAGACGACACGTCTAATAGACGTCTATTGCTCAGTGGGTAATGTAATTAATGTAACTCATACTTCATGGTAGGACGATGTAGGACGATGATGTGATATATATATATATATATATATATATATATATATATATATATATATATATATATATATATATATATATATATATATATATATATAATTCAGAAATAGGAATGATTGTTTGTTTAGATCAATTCATTAAATGCAAAGTGAGCAAACAAAAGAAAAATCTAAATCAAATCAATATTTGGTGTTACTACCTTTTGCCTTCAAACCAGCATCAATTCTTATAGGTACACCTGCACAAAGTTGGGGATTTTGTAGGATTATAGTCAGGTGTATGATCAACCAATTAAACCAAACTGGCGCTAATGGTCATCAATGTCACACACAGGCCGCGGTCATGTGATGTAAGTCTGTTCCATTTAACTGTTTTCTTTAACCAAGGAAGGACAGTGTCCTCGTAAGCAAGGCGCCTCGCCTACCGAGGCATTGGGTGTTTCTCAATGTCAAGGCGCCTCTTCTACCAAGGCAATGCCTCGGTAGGCGAGGCGCCTTGCTTACGAGGACACTGTCCTTCCTTGGTTAAAGAAAACAGTTAAATGGAACAGACTTACATCACGTGACCGCGGCTGCCCAGGGCCCGCCTTTTGCTTACGCGCTCTGTTTACGTCCCGCCCATCGTTATATTTTATACGTATAAGTTTCAATATAGATGTATAACGAGAGTTTTACTTTTTAAATTGTGTATATATTGGTTAAATCAAATGTGAAAGCGAGTTAGTACCTGCTAGCAACCAAAGCTGCAACTTCGAAAATACCGTAATGTATTCTGGGAAATTTTTGACCAAGGGAAGGCATCAAAGAACCTACCATGTATCCTCGGTCAGTTAGTTAAACGGCAGACAAACGGAGGACAGACGCCTCGGTAGCACATGAACATTGGAACACGCCTTGGCGGTCCCTGATGACGTGTCTCCCAGGCAACCGGGGCGGGACCAATGTATCAAGGCGAGGTTCCTTGGCATTGAGAAACACCCCCTGCCTTGGTAGGCGAGGCGCCTTGACATTGAGAAACACCCAGGGATTTCAGTGTTGCACTTCCTGCTTTAAATGACGTAAAAATCGTCATTTTACGTCATTTAAAGCAGGAAGTCTTATATCTTTGTCGAGTGTGTTAGACTACAAACTTTTTTTTTCATTTTCCCAGGTGGGGGCTAATGGGTGGGACCCACTCGCGCTACAGACCTATCACAGACCAGTGGGTGGGACTTCTCTTTAAGAAACTGAAATGATATAGCAGCCATCTTGTTTGGAAGCTAAGCTAACTATCGTAGAACCAGGCTTGATATCACAATTATGGCGGAACATAATCAATCCGATATGGAAGAGGATGATTTTGAAAGCGTGATGCTCGAATCCGATTTTCGTGGCTACCTTTATGAGCCACAATACAGCAAAGAGCAGGTGAGGCAGATGGAGGAGCAGGGGGCGGCGGAGGCGGCTTTGGCTGGAGGACTGTCTCGGGCTGGGACGAACTGGTGGTGCCTGTGCTCTCGGTGTGCGGCTATGGAGACAGAAATTGGGCCCCTCTGCTGCAGAGAATTCCAAATATGTCAGTTTCTTCTGGACGAAATTTCTGCACATATTTCAGAATCCCGAAAATCATCTGGAAAAGACAGCCAAAGCCTGCAGGCGCAAACGGACGTCTGACTATAAAGTGAGTACATCTTTGTACACGATTTGTTTAAGCATTATCACAAAGTTATTCCTGGTTAATACGTAACATCAACCAGCTGAGTCTGGTTTATTTACTAGACAAATAGCTTGCAGTTGCATCACTAACTATAGTTATAACGTGACTGTGGCACTCTAAACACAAAGACCATACATCTCTAACTGTGTGTTCAATGTTTTGTAGACAATCTCGCCTAACTGCCTACAGACACTTTCTGGAATGGGTGCTGCAGAGCGAAAGATTAGGCCGAGACCATCGTGTCGTTTTACCCGCCTGTGTTGTGCAGGCAATCCGCCACAAGTATCCAGCTCCGGACGGATATTAGAGGACATGAAGAAGTTGAGGACGCTCTGGAGGAACTATAACTTCCATTATCGCTGTTGTAGTTGATTATAATTATGTAAATAAATGATTTGCATTCACGTTGTTGTATTCTTTTGTAGTGTTTCTCCAAGTATATAGAGAAATAGTTATTGTACGACACATTTTAGAACTGGACCTAAGAATGAGTATACTTTTTCTATACTAAAAGTGAGGCAGTATACTTTAAGGTTACTTTTAATATACTATATTTTATATAAATAGTATAGTGAAGTATACTTTATTATATTATTGTTGGTTTATATATGGGTCCAAATATATGTGCATTTGCCTTTTTTTATAGGGAGTTTTCAGTTGGACACTTGTTTACATTTTTACATGCAAATGTGCACTTTTTCCTTTGATTTTCTCAGCTAGAGGGCTTATCAATGCACTGTATGGTACGTTGTGAAAAAAACACTTAAAATATATCAAACTTTTTCTCAACATTCTGTCTTGATTTTGTAAATATTAGTCTAGTGTACATACAGTATGAGTTAACTTAAAAATAATTTAAGTATATGTCAAGTATATTGATAGTATGCTACAGGTAACATGCTTAGGAAACATACAAGTATACTTATAACTAGCAAAATAGAAATATTACTTTTAGTAATTCTGAATTCATTAAAGTATACCTCAAGTATAGGTCAATAAACTAAAATGTGGACTAGAAGTATATAAGGTGTACAATGGCAATATATACACTACCGTTCAAAAGTTTGGGGTCACATTGAAATGTCCTTATTTTTGAAGGAAAAGCACTGTACTTTTCAATGAAGATAACTTTAAACTAGTCTTAACTTTAAAGAAATACACTCTATACATTGCTAATGTGGTAAATGACTATTCTAGCTGCAAATGTCTGGTTTTTGGTGCAATATCTACATAGGTGTATAGAGGCCCATTTCCAGCAACTATCACTCCAGTGTTCTAATGGTACAATGTGTTTGCTCATTGGCTCAGAAGGCTAATTGATGATTAGAAAACCCTTGTGCAATCATGTTCACACATCTGAAAACAGTTTAGCTCGGTACAGAAGCTACAAAACTGACCTTCCTTTGAGCAGATTGAGTTTCTGGAGCATCACATTTGTGGGGTCAATTAAACGCTCAAAATGGCCAGAAAAAGAGAACTTTCATCTGAAACTCGACAGTCTATTCTTGTTCTTAGAAATGAAGGCTATTCCATGCGAGAAATTGCTAAGAAATTGAAGATTTCCTACAACGGTGTGTACTACTCCCTTCAGAGGACAGCACAAACAGGCTCTAACCGGAGTAGAAAAAGAAGTGGGAGGCCGTGTTGCACAACTGAGCAAGAAGATAAGTACATTAGAGTCTCTAGTTTGAGAAACAGACGCCTCACAGGTCCCCAACTGGCATCTTCATTAAATAGTACCCACAAAACACCAGTGTCAACATCTACAGTGAAGAGGCGGCTGCGGGATTCTGGGCTTCAGGGCAGAGTGGCAAAGAAAAAGCCATATCTGAGACTGGCCAATAAAAGAAAAAGATTAAGATGGGCAAAAGAACACAGACATTGGACAGAGGAAGACTGGAAAAAGTGTTGTGGACGGATGAATCCAAGTTTGAGGTGTTTGGATCACAAAGAAGAACGTTTGTGAGACGCAGAACAACTGAAAAGAGGCTGGAAGAATGCCTGATGCCATCTGTTAAGCATGGTGGAGGTAATGTGATGGTCTGGGGTTGCTTTGGTGCTGGTAAGGTGGGAGATTTGTACAGGGTAAAAGGGATTCTGAATAAGGAAGGCTATCACTCCATTTTGCAACGCCATGCCATACCCAGTGGACAGCGCTTGATTGGAGCCAATTTCATCCTACAACAGGACAATGACCCAAAACACACCTCCAAATTGTGCAAGAACTATTTAGAGAAGAAGCAGGCAGCTGGTATTCTATCGGTAATGGAGTGGCCAGCGCAGTCACCAGATTTGAACCCCATTGAGCTGTTGTGGGAGCAGCTTGACCGTATGGTACGCAAGAAGTGCCCATCCAACCAATCCAAATTGTGGGAGCTGCTTCTAGAAGCGTGGGGTGCAATTTCTCCAGATTACCTCAACAAATTAACAGCTAGAATGCCAAAGGTCTGCAATGCTGTAATTGCTGCAAATGGAGGATTCTTTGACGAAAGCAAAGTTTGATGTAAAAAAAATCTTATTTCAAATACAAATCATTATTTCTAACCTTGTCAATGTCTTGACTCTATTTTCTATTCATTTCACAACGTATGGTGGTGAATAAGTGTGACTTTTCATGGAAAACACAAAATTGTTTGGGTGACCCCAAACTTTTGAACGGTAGTGTATATGAGTACTTGTGGCATACTTTCATTCATTCAGATCCACTTTCCTCCTTTTACCTCCTAATGTTGAACTTTGGTGTAGACAGAAAAGAGTGCAGTATTGAATAAGATTTGTTTTATTCACAGTCTGAAAGTTCAGTGTATGTTCCACCCTTGAACAGAACAGCTGCCGCAGAAAGGAGATTAACCTCTGGCATACCCCTAACATCAGATGAAGATGTCCAAGTCCCCGAATGGCCCCCAAGACAAGTCCATTTCACCTTACTCTGTGCCCTAGTATCATAGATGTTCTTTGCAGAAATCGGTTTCCCACACATCTGGCAGAATTTGAACAGTGACATGAGGTTGGATTCATTGACAATGAGCTTCTTTTCATGCCAGTCTTTTCCACCTTCATCTTCTGATGATGACGATGATGTGGGGCTGATGGTTGACTCAAGCTGATAGCTTTCGTTGGTTACGTCAACGTCAATGCTGCTGACACTTCTATTCAAGCCTGGGGATGGCAACTGTAAAATCAAGATGTTTCTTTTCAGTGTTAAATTCCACAAATTTCAATCATACATTGGTTTTAGCACTCTATTAGAGCCAATGTGCTGTACAAACTTACAATCTGTGCTGCGTGGATAGGGGTAGGTTGCATGATTGGTGTTGATGTTAGAGGACATTGTTCCTCATCTTCAGAAGACGACACCAGAGCAGCAGCAGCCGCTGTTTCAGACTGAAATGCCATATACGTTCAATAACGTTAAAAACATTTCAACAACATCAAACTATACGATAATTTCAACAACATCAAACGTGAAACAAGGTGGATTTACTTTGATACCAGCAAACATAGCTAACTCTTTCTAACCTATGGAGCTAACTCTCTGTTAGCCTAATCGGGGACTGTCCCTGGAAATCGGGGACGTCTGGTCACCCTAGTTTAGTGATGCCGACATATTAGAACCACAAGCGAGGAAAACATGCGGAAGACGACAGATTTACTTGTAAATAGCAAACTTATATAAAACTTTTAGTTTATGTCCTGCTTTACAGCAGTAGACTGTATGCGTGTTCAGAAATACAGCCGAGCAAGTCTCTTACCTCCAAGCGAATGCATTTAGGGCTGCTCGGTCCAGATGTTCCAGGCTGTTCATCGTCATCAGGAAAGGTAAACACCGACGGAATTGCAGTGTCCAAAAGAGTTACTCTCTTCATTCCAAAGACATTGAGTTCGAAGTCTTCCTTTTTTTAAATGGAGACTGCAAACCTTCAGATTTTTTAGGTTTTCCACGGCTGTGTCTTCTGAATAGCTTGGGTGGTTTATCACTCTCAGCCACTGTTTGCGTCGCTTCATATATTTCGGTAGAATATGAAAACTTACTTGTTGTCCTTTCCTTGTTCTGACTGAACATCACGGTACCATGCAATAGTTTACCATCTCGAAAGAGTAATTTACTAATGAGTTCAAGCTCAACAGCTAGACGGAGGCGGTGTTCTGGATTAGTGGGGAGTTCAAGCTCAACAGCAAGCCTTCTTCTTCTTTTGTTTATTGGGGGGTGGCAACCAACTTTAGGTGCATTTCCGCAACCTACTGTAATGGAGTGGGAGTCGTAACAGCAAGCCTTGTAGACGGAGGCGGTGTTAGTGGGAGTGGATTGCAGAGCTGTGCTTTGTGGTGCATTGTGGGAGTTGTTGTCTTTCATACAAATGCACCCAAAAGTCATTTTCTGTCTTTTCTCGGTCAGATAGGCACCTAATTCGAAATGTATGTTACATTTCGACTACAAATATGACCCACTTTTAATAAAGATCAATGTTTCCATGGGTGAAATGCTCCTTTAAGACAATCTGCGAATCCACTGCTGTGTTGTCCCAAGTTAATAAAACATCCGTAAGAGAAATGTTTGCCACAAATGACCATGCGCTTCGGGAGTCGGTCGGGTACATTCCCTGCATAAATAAAGTCCATCCACAAGCTTTTCAGTGGCTCGGAAGAGGGGAGGACAGTGTCGATGGGGTCTGGACTCCATGTTGTCGGTTTGTTGTTTGCCTTTTACCGTAGCTCTCGTTGTTTAGGTTGTAATACGCGCCGCGGGAGGAGGGACTTGGAGAGTGTAGTTCAGAGAAGGGGGTAATTGGCTGGAACTCAGTGACGACATATGCGGAAACGTGAGGTCATATGCCGAACTGCAAAACAGCCCGTTTCTGAGTGCTAATTTCACTATGTAGGCAGACATACCCGGGGACAAAGGAAACACTAATCAGTCGTTTTAACCCCTTAGGGGACATAGGCAGGCTGGGGAAACTTACAAATATGACCAAAAAACTCAAGAAAATGCTAATTTCATGCCAGGGGCACCTACACACCTGTGTAGGAGGCTTAAAACTGGGTGAGGAACAGTCAAACTCTAAAACCATGTGTGGAAGATAGTTTCATGTCATGGCAAGATTTTCAAGCTCTTTTGAAAAAACACACCAACTGGTAACGTTGAGGATCATAAACGCAGTGGTTTGACAAGAAAACTTATTGCAGTGCATGAAAGATCAACATCAAGCTTTTTACCCTTCGAAATCGGGAGATGTCCAGCAGTGCCATCAACTCAGAACTGGCAAGAAACCAGTGGGACCCAGGTACACCCATCTAGTGTCCAGGGAAGTCTGGCCAGAAGTGGTCTTCATAGAAGAGTTGTAGCCAAAAAGTCATACCTCTGATGTGGAAGCAAGGCCAAGTGACTCAAGTATGCATGAAAACATAGGAATTCGGGTGCAGAAAAATGGCAGCAGATGCTCTGGACTGTTGAGTGAATATGTGAAATATTTGGCTGTAGCAAAAGGCAGTTTGTTTATGGAAGGGCTGGAGAGCGGTACAATAATGAGTGTCTGCAGGCAACAGTGAAGCATGGTGGAGGTTCCTTGAAATCTCCAACTTCATTTGCAGAAATGCAGCCCCAAATGTACGTCAGGATTATTTGGTGTTCTCAATGCTTAGAAATACAGGCAGATACTTGTCCATCATGCAATAGTATCAGGGAGGCGTATGATTGGCCCCAAATTTATTCTATAGCAGGTCAACAACCACAACCATACAGCCAAAGTCATTAAGAGGTATCTTCAGCGTAAAGAAGTAGTCCTGGAAGTGATGGTATGGCCCCCACAGAGCCCTGCTCTCAACATCATGGAGTGTGTCTGAGATTAAATGAAGAGACAAAAGGATGTGAGAAAGCCTACATCCACAGATGATCTGTGGTTAGTTCTACAAGATGTTTGAAACAACCTACCAGCCAGGCAAAGGGTGGACACACCAAATATTGATTTAAATTTAAAATAATAATGACTTGCATTTATATAGTGCTTTTTGAGATCTGCGAAGCACTTTACAACTCTATTACTCATTCACTCTCACATTCACACACTGGTGGAAGCAATCAATCAAACTTTATTCATAAAGCACTTTTCATACAAAAAATAAATAAATAAAAAACAGAATAAAAATTACCCCACATATGTCAACCTCCCTCAACAAGTTTAAGCATGAACACATTTATACCCTCCTCCCCCCAATCCAAACCTATTCCCATGTGCAGACACACTCAGGAGCAACATTAAAATAGATAATAAACTGGACACTGGACCAAGTACAGATGAGCTAGGTTAGGTAAGGAAACGCCATCAAGGGAGCCATCTGCACCGGCAGCAGCAGATCAACAGCAGCAGCCGAGGCACTAACCCAGGGTGTCCAGAGGAGAGGGGAGTCCGGGACCCTGACCTCCACCCATGCACCACCTGGAGAGCACCCAGGCAGCCGCAGCTGACCACCGAGTCAGAGGGCTCCCACAGGGGAAACACTGGAATGATGTCTATTTATTTATTATCTATGTAAAACAACAGGATAACATCTTAAAATACACAAATAAATACATAATAGATTAGACTGGTAGATGGGTAGATAAATAAATTAATTAATACAATAAAATTAACGGGATAAATACAAGACCAAGTAGTAAAACACTGATCTATAAAAGCAAGTAAAATAAAAGCAAATAGACGCCTCCTGGTCTTCGTCAGGACACGACGATTGTAACCACAGCTGCCCTGGGGCAGACTGGCAGAAGCGAGGCTGCCATTTCATCGGCCCTTCTGGCCAACACCAGTAGGCAAGGTAGTTGAAGAGTCTTGCCTAAGGACACAACAGCATGTAACAGACGGAAGCAGGAATCGAATCCACAATTGCAGGCTGACAACTCTACCACTGAACCACAGCCGCCAAGGTCATATTATATTTATTGGCAATGACAAAGGTAAAACATCTCCTGTAGGTCTTCACCAGGTTTGCACGTACTGTAGCTGCTATTTTGGTGCATTCTTCCATGCAGATCTTCTCTAGAGCTGTGATGTTTTGGGGCTGTCGCTGGGCAACACAGACTTTCAACTCCCTCCACAGATTCTCTATTGGATTGAGGTCTGGAGACCGACTAGAACACTCCAGAACCTTTAAATGCTTTCTATGTAGCCACTCCTTTGTTGCCCAAGCGATGTGTTTGGGATCATTGTCATGGTGGGAGATCCAGCCATGTTTCATCCTCAAAGCTCTCATTGATGGAAGGAGGTTTTTGGCAAAAATCTCATGATACATGGCCCCAAGATCTCACCTCATGAGGTACATCATGTGTACCTCATGAGGTGAGATCTTGCATGGAGCCCCAGGTCGAGGGAGATTGTCAATGATCTTGTTTTTATTCCATTTTCTAATAATTACTCAGCAGTTGATCTCTTCTCACCAAGCTGCTTGCCTATTGTAGATTGGCTCATCCCAGTCTTGTGCAGGTGTACAATCTTGTCCCTGGTGTCCTTGGACAGCTCTCTGGTTTTGGCCGTGGTGGAGGTTGGAGTCTGACTGTTTGAAGGTGTAGACAGGTGTCTTTATACAGATAATGAGTTTAAACAGGTTCCATTAATACAGGCAAAGAGTGGAGGATAGAAGAGCTTCTGAAAGGTCTGTGAGGGCCAGAAGATTTTCTTGGTTGTAGGTGCTAAATACTTATTTTCTGGACCATTATAAAAATAAATTATTAAAAAATCATACAATGTAATTTCCTGGAAACACCTCACTTTGTGAAGTGAATCTGTATAATGTGTTACACTATCTGAACCATATTACAGAAATAAAAAAACTTTATTTGATGATACTAATTTACTGAGATGAACCTGACAACATAATCCCAAAGTTTAATTTCTCTCCACTCAAACATGGTTGTGTTTTATCTACAGGGAAATGTGCTCAATATAGAGCAGACAGAGGAGTGGGATTGATGTTCTGACCTTGAAGATGCCATCTTATTGAGGAACAGAGGAACCTGCTCTTCTTTTTGACTTTTATAAACTGACCAACAGAGTTTTATCTGCCTCGTCACTCTATATGGACAAAGTCTCTCTGATTCCTGCTGTAACAGAGGGCTTTCCAGCTGATTCTTTGGTTTTAAAAACTCAATGAGTGATGTTCTTATTGTCACTCCTGATACTTAGCTGTTGGGTTTTAAGGACCTGTCTGTCTGTTTGAAAATAACTGTTTTTACTTCCAGTAGTGAGTGATTTACATTTGGGTCACTGCTATGTAACTATGTTGCTTTTTTATTTTATTTTGGAAAATGCAAAGAAACCAAAAAAACAAAACAACTACTACTTATATATTACCTCTTGGATTATGTAATCCCATGGTAAGACAGGTGACTCATTGGTAAACAAGATGCTTTACAGCAGAATTTATTGTTCAGTGTGAATTGTACAGCTTCAAGAGAAGCTTATGTAGTTAGTTAATGAGTTTATTTGAAAAAGGACAGTGCGCATTAATAAAGATACAGTACTATTACTTAATGTGCCATATTTAGCCTTAGGCTGCTTTTCATCTGTAGTCAGGTATTTATATTTTAAAACTGAAAAATTGCATTGACTTTTTTAAAAGAAGTTTAGGTAGAAGTTTTTATCTAAAAAAAAAAAAGTTTGCAACGAGGCATGGGCGGTATGAGATTCTCACGGTATGATAAAAAAGTTCCATCCATCCACTATCTCTACTGTGTATCCTATGCAGGGGGCTGGTGCCTATCTCCAGCAGTCATCGAGCGAGAGGTGGGGTGTCGCCCGTTTATCGCAGGGCGACACCCCCCCAGAGACACACAGGACAAACAGCCATGCACACACACCTAAGGGCAATTTAGAGAGGCCAATTAACCTAACAGTCATGTTTTTGGACTATGGGAGGAAGCCAGAGTACACGGAGGGAACCCTTGCATGCACAGAGAGAACATGCTGAAAGACCCCAGGCTGGGATTTGAACCCACAACCTTCTTGCAGCAAGGAAACAGTGCTACCAATGCGCCACTGTGCATCCCTAATAAAATCTAGTTTCCCTTTCTCTCAGTATTTGAATTCAAATCTACAATAAAAATGAATAACTTGATTTATTTTGTTAAACAGAAAAGTAACAATTATTTCCAGTGCAGCTAACAAATATGCCATATTCTAGTTGCAGTAATGTAATTTCTAACATTTATCTGTTATTTTGAATAATACTTCTAGGTGGACAAAAAAATGAATCAGGTGAATTTACTTGTACATTTCAATTCTGTAAAAAAAAAAAAAACTTTGATCCCAGAGGGAAATTAAGTGTTGTTGCTCATATTATTTTTGGCTGTGACAGGAAGGATCTCCTGTAGCTGTCTGTGTTACAGGGAAACTGAAGAAGCCTCTAACTGAGGACACTCTGTTGTTGTATGATAGTCCCCTGAAGAGGATGATCAGGGTTGTCCATAATGTTCTTGATTTTATGAAGAATCCTTCTTTGCATCATCATCATCTCCAGAGGTTCCACAGTCCCCAGAACAGAACCAGCCATCTTTATCAGGTTCTTCCTAGCTCTGATGCTGCTACCCCAGCAGATGATAGCCCAAGATATGACACGTAAATTACAATATTTAATGTGATTATTGTGCAGATTATTATTCTTTTTAGCTGTTTTGCTCTTTATAGAGTAACACAAGCATAAGAGCTCATATTAGCTGGGTATTTAGTAGGGGTTGCTGTATGCTCCAAATGGCTGAAGAAAACTTAAGCAACTCTGGTAACTCAGAAGTTCTAAGTAAAAGTACTGTAGATGGGAAATTTTAGTGGTTTTGAAACAGTATATTTTAGCATACTGTAACACTCTAACCGGCCCATGACTCATTCCAACTGTCTCTTCACTAGTCAGAGTTGATCATGTATCCTAAACATATTACGAACGAATTTTTTAGTTAAAATAATTTGTTTTACAGAAATGATGAGCATGTCAACATGACTTCCCCTCTAGTGTCCTTGAGAGTGCAATAATTTCAAAGCCCTTATCTGTCATTGGTTTGACTGATGCATTTAAAATGGATTTAGATGGATTACACTGTCTCTTTCTATAAACAACTCAAAACATAGGAGCATTCATTCTGAATGAGTGGATGAATCTTTCTTATGTACAGCATCTGTATATGTACTAATCTAAGTGGTATGAATAATGTTAAAGAGCATTATTAATCTTGAACTATTCGTAGTCCAAGTGTCAGCTACTACTGTCAGTACTGTATTATCACTACTTTATCAGCATTTACATATAAAAAAAAAATTCCCCTCTTGCCCACCACGGGTGGTTTCTTTCCCATCCATTCCAAGCTCGGATCCTCTACCAGAGGCCTGGGAGCTTGAGGGTCCTGTGCAGTATCTTGGCTGTTCCAAGTACTGCACTTTTCTGGACTGAGATTTCTGAGGTTCTTCCAGGGATCTGCTGAAGCCATTCCTCCAGTTTGGGGGTAACTGCCCCGAGTGCTCCGATTACCATGGGTACTACTGTCACCTTCATCTTCCAAGCATTCTCTAGCTCCTCTCTGAGCCCTTGGTAACATGAAGAAGGAACATGAGAAACTTGAGAAATATCATCACTTTGTATTGCCACATCCACCACAACGGCTTTCTTCTGCTCTTTATCAACCACCACAATGTCCGGTTGGTTTGCCATTACCGTCCTGTCTGTCTGAATCTGGAAGTCCCACAGGATCTTTGCCCGCTCCTTCTCTACCACCTTTGGAGGTGTTTCCCACTTTGACCTTGGGGTTTCCAGCCCATACTCCTCACAGATGTTTCTGTATACTATGCCAGCCACTTGGTTATGGCATTCCATGTATGCTTTACCTGCCAGCATCTTACACCCTGCTGGTATCTGCTGGATTGTTTTAGATGACTCTTTGTACAGCCTACACCTTGGGTCTTGTCTGGTGTAGTAGATCTGGGCCTCTATCGCTCTGGTGCACAGCGCTTGCTCCTGTGCTGCCAGGATGAGTGCCACTGTGGTGTCCTGTAGCCCAGCCCTTTTTAGCCATTGGTTGGATTTCTTGAGATCAGCCACTTTAGTTATGTTCCAGTGGTACATCCCATGTAGGGGCTTGTCCTCCCATGATGGATCCTCCTCCACCACCTTCTCATCTTGCCGTTGTCTCAGGCATTCACTAAGTGTGTCATCCGTTGACTCCTTGTCCTTAAAGTACTTATGGAGCTTTGGCTTCCGTACAGTCTCAGGGTGCTGGATTTGGGATGGAACCCGCCATGCATGGTGAGGAGCTTTGGTGTTTTAACATCTGTGGTCTGTATCTCATCCTTTTGGCCACCTAGGATGTGTGTATGTATATATATATGTATATATAACCCTAAATATTTTATAATAAGAAAGGTTCAGGGTTATATGATCAGGATTTTGTGGAACAAGTTTACAGTAAGGATGTTTTTATAAAACAAGCTGCTCATTGAAGCCAGCAGGATGTCGAGTTTTTGTTTACTGTCAAATTTAATCAGAGGTATTTTGGTACATGAACAAACAAAAACCCCAGATTATATTTGTCTGTACTTTTATGTTTTGTTTATGTTTAAAAAGAATTTAATGTAAACAATGTGAAAAAGTGTTTTTATTTTTCTCTCACTGGAGGTTCTTACTGATGCTGCGGTCAGTGCAAAGCCTTCTGTGTTCTGTTTAAACAGGGGCAGGTGCTTTAAACCCATCTCTAGGCCATCCGTAACACAACCTAAGTTCTGCATTGCACTATAATGAAGAAGGGAAACTGTGATGTTTATATCTTTTAGGTATTAAATTATCATTGTGTTTTTGATTGCAGTTCACCTTAGTCATATTAGGCAGAGTAGAAATTGTTTTATGTATTTATTTAATACAAATGAAACTGCTGATGTGGAAAATCAAGTACTGTAGTCAATGTCCAACCTCTGTAACTGACTTTGTTATATTAACTGGTGAAATCCTATCTGTACTCCAGAATTTTGGCTTTTATTAAACTGAAATATATATTGATGACCCGACTCGTGTGCTTAGTTTTTCTGTAGTCTACTAGTATATTATTCTGGGTATATTAAGTCCAACCTATCTAGAAAATGTCTAATGGGAACAATCTTTCTCCACATCTTTAACTTGTAAATGTTTTAGATTCCATAGTTAACATCTTCTGTTCAGTTCAGTGCTGCGTCCTTGTGACATAAAGAGGACCGTGAACCAAGAACAGTAAATTTGACAACCTAAATAGTATCATCTGCAAGCAACCATTGTACATATCAACTGCTAGTGGTCTTGATAATAAAGTAGAAGCAAATAGGAACTTCAGCAACTCAGCCAGGAAGGGTTGGCCATGCAAAATCACAGAGTGGGGTCAGTTGATAGGTTCACAGAGGTCACCAACTTTCTGGAGAGTCAATGGGGTTCAGACCATCACACTTCATGAAGCCTTCAGATTGGTTTCATGGAAAGGTTTTATATGGCAGAGCAGCTGCACCCACATCAAGTGCAGTGCAATGTGTCTGATGCAGTGATATAAAGCACGTCATCACTGGAATCTAGAAAAAAGTGGAGATTAGTTTTTTTTAAATGTATTTTGGTGCAAAGCCATTCAATGAGTTATAAACAAACGTATAACAAAAGTATTTTAAAGTATATTCTCTGAGAGGTGGATGTTGGAGGCAGACAGGCAGAGGCTACATAAAGGCGCAGAGGAGTTTCAGGCTAGTCAGACTTGGGATTGAGAATCAAACATCTCAACAGAGAACGATGATGGATCACAGAGGATCTGATAAATAAGCTAGGAACTGAACCTTCAAAGGAGCACAGTGGAAAATTACCAAAGGGTAAACTACCTGGGAGAATCATGAGGTTGAAACACAGGAACTTGGAGGGCTAGAGGTACCATCTAAGGCTAACACTGAGGCACTGAAATCCTGGGAGTCAGCAATTTCTGAAGCCCACTAATCAATGATGAAACCCAGGTGGGTAGGTAAGCCAGCAGGTGGTTCCACCCTCAGACTCATGACAAGATTGGCCTGTACTTCTGCAATAGTGACTTGTCCAGATTGTGGTTTTTCAGCAGTGGTTTGACTACTGTTTTGAAAGCTTGGGGAAAACATCTGATAAGAGGGACGAGTTTGTTATTTGAGTCAGATCAGATTCAATGACAGGCAAAACTTTCTTAAAGAAACCTGTGAGTAGAATATCAAGACCACAGGAGGAGGAACTTAACTGATGTACATTTTTCTTTTATGGTTGAGTTGGTAGGACTGTGTCATTTACTCCAGATTGTTATTGATTAAGCAGAACATTGGCAATGGGTTTGATACTGATGTGCAAACTGACCCTCTAATTTTCAGAAATTTTCTCTGTGAGAAAGTTAGCAAATAAATTGTGGTGTGGAGTTCGGATACTACAGTCACTTGAGAGTTTGTTAGTCTCTCAACTGTGGCAAACAGGGCGTGAGCATCGTTGATGTTTTGTCAATGATTTCAGAGAAGAATGATTCCCTTGCGTATTTCAATGTTAAGTGATATCTATTCAGTCTGTCTTTTTAGTTTTCATAATGAACCTGGAGTCGAGTTTTCCGCCATTCTCTTTCAGCTTGTCACCTCTCACTTTTTACACTTCGTTTATCCACGTAGACCTCCTTCTACCCGACACATCCTCCACTTTAATGTGAGCACTTTAATGTAATCAATAATGTTTGAAATCTTAAAATGAAAGTTATCTAACAGGTCATTTACTGAATTGGAGGATGAGAGATGGGAACGTGATGAAAGGTTTTGGCTCAGTGTATCTGAGAAAGCGTATGTTTTTTTGTTTTTGGCTGAGGGATTCAGTGGAAATTATGCTTTAAAAATTGACAGCAAAATTGTCAGATATGGCAACATCAATTATCGGAGACCTTGAAAATACATTAGACACTTGCTAATAATCAAGTCCAGAGTGTGTCCTCGATTGTGGGTTGACTGTTTAACATGTTGAGTCATGCTAAAGTTTTAAAGTGTATCACATAGTTTTTTGCCCCTCCATCTTGGTAGTTGTCAGTGTGAATGTTGAAATCTCCTACAATGATTAAAGTCATTGAAGAAGTTAGCGCTAAGTTTTAGGGGTTTATATAAAGTTATGAAGAACGGGATGAGGAGTGTGGAGAGGAATAGATACATACTCCAAAAAGTCAAATTTGCCCAGGAATACTTTTTTAAAGGTTAAGTGAGTCATGATATAATGTGGCAATGCCTTTACCTCGCTGACTCAATCAATATAGGTGTCTCCTTGTTTTCATCCAACCAGGTCTCTGTGAAACACAAAATATCGAGATTATGGTCATTGATTGACTTTTGACTTTCTTTTTTTATATTTTATTTTTATTAGTTTTTGCAATGAAAAAAACATGATGTGACAGGGTCATATATACAGAACAATAACAGTCTGGAAAATTATGACAATATCATACTTTTCACTATCAGAGTTCAGTCACTTTCAGTTAGTTATTTTTGTGTCACCCACAAAAAGTGTGCATTTTCTCCATTGTTTTTTTAACTTTGGTCCTCTTAATCTGAGGTTGTAAGTTATCCTCTCCATTTATAACTCATCCACTATCTTGATCCAGTCCTCTTGATTGGGAGGATCAGGTATGAGCCAACGCTTGGTTATTGCCCTCCTGCTTGCCTCTAAGATTATCTTTACCAAACATATATCCTGACTATTCACCACATTTGTTATATTTACCAAGTATAGCACTGGACAAGAATTCGGAATTTTGTACCCAATGGTTTTACCTATTGTTGTTCCGACCTGTTCCCAATATCGGGTCATTTTGTTACAGCTCCAGAAGATGTGTGTATGATTGGCGTTTACTTCTCCACATAGCCTCCAGCATTTGTGTTGAATAGAAGTTTGTTTGCTTTTAATTTTAGGTTTAATGAACTAGAGCATTAAGTTCTTCCAGTAAAATTCCCTCCATGAAGGTGAGTTTGTTGTGCTGTGCTGTACTTCACACATTTGAAGCCATTCATTGTCTGTTATTTTGATTGCCGAATTTTGCCTCCCATTTCTTTTTCAGGTATGATGTTGATTCTTCTCTAATCTCTCCCAGAGTGTTATGAAAAGCTGAGATGGCTTGAACTCTTTTTTTCAAAGTATGCATCTATCACCACTTGGATTATGCTATAATTTGGGGTTAATATGCTTTTTATAATAAGCCCTAAACCATTTCAGAAGGGCCTTTTCTTTTAGATTGTATTTTTCTAGTACAGCGTACCATGTTTCTGTCATATGTTGCAAAAGATTGCCTTAAGTTTACTTGATCAGGTAACCTCATGTTTTGTTTTCAGAATGTATTGCTGTGTTTGGGTGTTTTTCTCTTTTTAAATTGCTAGACTGGTTAACCTGGATCATCGACTGTAAACAAAGGTCTGAAGTGCTAGAGACACACCTGAACTTCATCACACAGGTGATTGTAATCACCAGTTCTTCCCCTCACTCCCTATAAATGAGAGGCCAGTTACCTGTGACGACAGACTTGGGTGGATGGGTTTCTGCTGGTCACCTTCGCCTCCTGCTGCAGCTGCTACCACGATCGGGCCCTCGATTCCTCTGCCGCGGCCCTGGCTCCTGGCTTGGTGGTGTCGATCTCCGGACCTCGTCATTCAACGCTCGCTAGTCCGTACAGGAAGGAAAGTAGTCACTCCCCTTATTGAGTGTGTAGCCTATGTACCTGCATTTTTGATTCGCAGAACAGATGCTGAGTTCCTTCTCTACTGTGTGTCAAGGGTTGCCGGCTGAGGGTGGAGTGGAAGACCTTGATCTATGGATCGGACAGCAGTGTTTTTACCCAAGTGACAGTCACAGCACCAAGGGAGAGCAGGAGATCTGGACCGGATTGGACTTTGCTGTTCTGGCACTCCAAACCTGGTTGCTGAAGGGACTGCAGGGGCAGGCTTTAGTGCTTCATTGCACTGGACTTCTTTTAACTCATTTTTTTTAATGCTACCTTTTAAGGGTGTATTTTTAAGAAATTAAACATTTATGTAAAATATCATCTGCGCTTCTCGCTGTGTTGGTGTGGCCCGGGAATCAAACCATATAGGCGAATAACATAAAAAGGGAATACAAAAAAAGAACTGTTACATTTCCAATGTGAATTTAACAATTTGGTTCATTTTACTCTTTAAAGATGATACTAGCTGTTTATCAGATAGTAAAATTTGGATTTTATATCCTTGTACCTCCTGTTCAATTCCCTTCCAACAGGATTCATATTCAGGTTTACACCAATCGAGTGGTCTAAGTTGGGCAGCCAGAAAGTATTCTTTCAGGTTGGGTAGGGCCAGCGGCGGATCTAGAAAAATATTTATGGGGTGGCAAGAAAGGGGCAAGAATACTTCAGGGGTGGCACCATATGCCAGAATTTTATATATATATATTGGTTTTATTGATCAGTCAAACACATGCTTCACCTTTTCACTCCCCAGTATTTACATATATGATAGATACATGTATTCGTTTTGCTTCAGGTTATTTAAGCACATTAAAGCTGCATTGCGCAATATTTTTGTTAAAATCAATGTTTTTAATCTATAGTCAGTTTTTTCATCTCCTGACGATACAATTGAATCAAGTGCTGTAGTTTGATTCTACCGCAGTTGCATGTAGAGTCAGCGATTCCATTTATTTTGAGGTGGTTCAGGGTGGGTGTGTGGGCCTGTGAGAGCGCGTAGCGTGACGTAATGATGCACGTACGTACCCATGTACGCGGTCTAAACTAGCTTAGATAAGTGTAGCTAGCCAGCTACGACACCTACACAAGCTCCCCGTAAGTGAAAGAAAATAATTTTATCCAGCATTTCAAAAAGAGCAAAAATGACTTCTGCCGTCGAAGAGCTCGGAATAAGGAGCACACGCCTGAAAGTCATGGGAGTGCGCATTTTGCTGATTGCAGTTCGTCTAACAACCACATGGTGCACTCTCTGCAGCACTTTCAGCAAACTAGCAGCTTTAAAGGTTCACAAAAGAGAATATAATGCAACGATTTTCATGAGCTTCAAGCTCCTAATGTCCAATTTTACCCCCTTAACATTCCTGCAATTTCCACCCTACATTATCTTAAAACGCATACCCAAAATTAACTTAAAGCTGTTCTTGAACCATTTTGAGTAGAGACATGGCTGGGATCTCTTTGGAAAACAAACACTCTAAAATTTATCCCAGAACTGTGTTAATATATCCGAGTGCGATTGTTACCAAGCAATATGAATTTGAATACACAAATTTTTTTTTTATGTCCGATTATTTATTTTATATAAACACATGGTGTAAAAATGGCTTTAAAAATAGGTTGGGACCTAAAACACACAGTGGGTATAAAGCCTAAAGTATTACCATCATCCACACCAAATTTGACAGCAATAAACCAAAAAATGAGTATTCTGCACACATTTTTCTAACTACAGGTCAAAGGTGGTCAAAAGTGTGCCATATGCGCCATCCCCTGGGTAAATGCCGTAGTCCTCACTGAATTAAAAATATCATCAGAATCATAACTGCATCTTACCATATAAAGCTCCACGGGTGGAGATAAAGGGTGTTTTGGACATGGTGCTGAAACAGTATGTTACTGGTACGCACTGTGCGTAATCTCTTCATGAATAAGACATTTTACGCACGTCATATACTATGGCAGCGCCCGGTCATGTTATATATCTGCGTTTACAGCATTACATTGGCTATTTGATGCGTCAATCATCAGAGTTCTGGACCGCGATTGGTTCGAGTTACTTACCATAACGTGACTTTTCATCCATGCGCCATTGATTGGCGGATGGATGGAAATAAACCGGATGAAATATTTTCTTCTTCTTCTGGGCATGCTCAGTGACCTTTGTAGGCGGAAGTAGAAGTGAAGGAATCGGAAACAAAGCCTTAAAGACTACAAAAATGGCCATAGACATTTCGGAAGCACATTTTCACGGTTTGTTTTACATTGTTTTTATCAGTTTTACTGTTTTCCTGGTCTAATCACTTTATTGGAGGACTTTAATCGGACCCTTATTGATGTAAAAAGAAAATTTTTGTTCGAAATGGATGGGTTTTGTCACGTTTATTGGACTATAAAGTGGTGAGTTCCGTGGGCTCGCCCGCGGGCCCACGGAACGTTAACGGGTTTGAATGCATAGCTGCTAGGGTGGCAGCAGGGGTGGCAAGGCTTTCTTTTAGGGTGGCAACTGCCACCCTATGCCACCCCAGTAGATCCGCCCATGGGTAGGGCCATCCCCCTTTATTTACTGTTTACTTTGCTTAATATAGAAAGTACTCTTAGTCAGATCTTCTATTATTTCTGTGTCTCTGCTCTGTCTTCTCAAACCCCCAGATGATCGTGGGAGATGGACGTTCGTACTGAGCCAGGTTCCGTTAAAGATCTCTTCCTGTTAAAGGGGAGTTTTTCCTCTCCACTGTTCCTACATGCTTGCTCAGTATGAGGGATTGCTGAAGGATTGCTGTGGTTGGAGTCTGCATCAATAGGCACTGCCATCCTTGCTCTGAGATGGTTCCACATAGATTTGTTTGCCATAGTGCTACTCAGCTGTCTGTTACTTCCTTCATTGTTGTGAATCATCAGCAAGATTCAAGAATGGAGAAAACATCTTAGCCCAGGGACTGTGGACCGAATTTTGTTTATGTACAACAAATAAATGACAGCAGTTGGAAATTAAATGGAAATAATTAATGTAATGTTATAATTAGCATGTTAGAGAAAGTTCAACTATAGCTTATTTTGGGGGGCCCCAGTTTTTGTTTAATATCTTAGCGTTTTTACATCCCATTGGCATTGTGTTACATACTTCCGGGTCAATTCTGCCTTTTTTGACACCCTTTCTATATAATGATTCATATTATACATCTTTTAAAAGCTGAGATTATTTCAGGGGCGGGCGGGCTGGCCAGAGGGAGGTATGGGAGTTTTCTCGAACGGCCGGTCTGTTCTATATCAGTGGCCAGAGCATTTCGTTAGCATGCTAGTTAGCCTAACATTAACATAGCACACTTCTTCTTCTCTGTGTTTATCAGCAGCACAACAAATTGGTGCATTACTGCCACCGAATGGTATGTAGTATGGACCAGAGTCAATACATTGCATAGTTAGAACTTATGGCGTTATAATCTCTCTTGCCTATGGCACTGGGAACTGCTCTTCAGGCTGATGGACGGTAGAGAAAAGCAAAGGTATGCAGCGTCAGTACCACTTGCAAAGATCTTCTATAAAGAAAGATGCCTCACTCAGGCACAAGCAGACACACAGCAGGATCATGACGTGGCTCAACTGCGGCTGCTTTTGGAGTACAAAAAACCCCAACAAAAATGTTCCTGCCACCGGCCCTCGAACAGACCGGCTGTTTGGGAAAACTATCGTTCCTCCCTATGTCCAGCTTGCCCCTGTGTGTACCTTGTAGAGTAGCCAGTGACTGTTGTAAGTATTGACATTTTTAATAAGGGACACATACAGATAACTGCATAGTTTTTACTTTATGATGATATAACAGGTTTTTTACTCCGTTCACAATTATTATTTTAAGGTTATTTGGCCAACTATACTAAAACATCAAAAATCAAACCATATGCAAACATAATTTCAACAACAAAAAATAAATTTTATTAAAAACATTGTCTTGTCTGCGTATTTAAACATCTGAAAAATAAATCTTACACAATGTCATTCAGACACTATTCTAGTTACACAAAATAACAGACCAAATGTTTCTCACCTTAATTGGTTTATCACTTCACTGAAATTAAAAGGTAATTTTGTGACAAACAATCTTAACATGTTGATAGTAAGAAGTATAACTTATAGAGACTGATCAGTATAAGGTAAACAAGTGCAAAACTTACAATCAAACAATTTCAGTTTGAACCTTACAGAAAGGCTGCAGAAGCAGTTTGTGATGTGAAACAGTCAGTGTTTCTGAACCTGTGAAGAATCTCAATATGATGCAGAATGATACTGCCATAAAATTATTTGTGATGAGTTGAAGAGAAGCCAATATTTATGAGAGAATTGTATTATTGCCTGTGTTTTAGATTCTAACAGGACATCTGAACTATTGTTCATCTGAAAGACTAAAGCAAAGTTTTCCTGTCAAATTTGCATCGATAAAATAGGCACTTAAACAAGAAACTATAAACTATATACAAGAAACTATAACATGATTACATTTTAATTGATTGGAGATTTGCACACTAGAAGAATGTAACACAGCAGTCAAAGGTAATTATTAGGTAGCATTTCTAAAGGATTATTAATGTATAGAATTAAACATAACTAGTAAAATTATTTTTTTAATTTGCTGGATAACAAAGATTTAAATACCAATGTAATGTAAAGTAAGTGTTCAAATTAATGAAGTTAAAAACAACCCAAATAATTTCTGAACGCATCTACATTCTTAATATGTTACAAAAGTTGTTGGAATCATTGTCACCTGATCACCTCAGAGCATTTCAAAGACATCTACTTAAGATCTTAACCCTCCTTCAGCAACAAAGCACCCCCAGTAGTGGCTGGAGTTTCTCCCCTTAGTGTTTATGACTAGTCACAAATGGTCCATGTGAGCCAGTGCTCTGCCATTAGTCCAAGTTCTTTTCAGCATGAAGAATTTGACAATACATCTGCATGGAGAACACCAGGGCCAAAATCTGTCAAGACAATGAGTCACGTGAGTCAGAGAGCACAGCTTCATTATTATTTAGTCAATCACTGATACTGATCCTGTGTTCTATTTGCTTTAAACGTGAGAACAAATGTATGCAAATAGCATCACACTTGACTTAACCGTGTTCTAAATGCAAAGTCAGAAAACTAGTAGGATTTGTAAATTGTTGTGCTCAGTGACCAGGCTCACTACTACTAGCTTACAGGTTGGTCACAGCTCTGCCTTTTATCCACTCAGTCAATAAAAGTAACATGCTAAGAAATAGGAATTGTTCATTAAACAAACATTTAAATTTTAACAGATGAATGTAGTAATAGTTGTATTCGTACTTCTATTTTCATAATTTTATCCAGAAGAAATGATTAAAACAGACATTTAAAGCTGCCGTCCGGAGTATTTGAGGAAGAGAGATTTTTAGAATCCGACGTACCAAGGCCCCTCCCAAACATGCATAGGGGTCTACGGAAGGAAGGTGGGATTAAGAAAAATAACAATTGTTGTGGAGCACTAGCCTTTTATCATAGTATTTAACCCCACTATCATTTTAAAGATTTATAATACTTTGATACATAAATATATTCTCCGGAATGCAGCTTTATGTCCTTTCACATTGGAAAAAATTACTCTTATGCATGTTGGAAATGACCAATTTCTGCTGGAAATGCTAAATTGAAAGAACATAACAATGAACCATAAATCTTTATGTGCTTTCCTTGGCTTAACAGAGTGTAACAGTTAAGTTCTTTGATATAAAATATTTATCAGAGTCATTCAAATGAAAACCAGTGAATAAACTGGAGAGATAAAGTACCTGTACAACACCGATGCATACTCCAAACACTAGGACGGGCTGGATGTTGTCACTCAGCCAGTTTTTGGCCTTCGCATAGCACCCCTGCTGCAAACAGTCAAACACAAAATGTAGGTGAGGTACTGATGAGTAATATACAGCAAATAAGTTCATCAGAGGGAGAAGACTGATGTCAGCAAATGGATAATGTTGTATTCTACTTTTTTGGGGCTATTTTTTATTATGCAGTACATATGTTTTAACTATATCTTTTTTAAGCGTTTAGAAGTAATAGGCCTGTTTATATTATTCAGGGTAGTAAAACATGACTCTTTACCAGTATTTTATGGGGTTAAGGTTTTAAGTAAATAAACTCTTGCGTAAAGATATGAACTGAAAGCAGGGAGGATCGGTTATAACTCTAGTTCATGGTACGGTCAGGAGACCTGGAGAAAATGTAGGACCTGTCAAGATGTAGAAGGAGGAGAGAGGAGTCATGTGATATGTTCTTTGTTCTTCTGTAATAAAAATGGTACACCCTTGTAGAGAAGCGAGTCAGATCTTTTCTGGCTCCCATCTGCAGGTACGTCCACTGTGAAACAGATATCTGTTTGTGTGTGTTGTTTTACTCTCTGTCTCTCAGTTCTGGGTCTTATTTTGAAACAGTTCCCGCCGGGGTTTTGGAGTTCGGCGCCCCCACCTCTCTGAGTAGAAAGTGAGTTGCAGAGCATATTATGATAGGAAGCCGACAATAACCAAGAGAAGCTAATCTTAGACACTGCTTAGAATGCTTTTCCATTTCAGTGTTTGGTTTTTCTTGGAAGAAAATAGTGATAGTACAAAAAACAACAAAAACTGCATTTCCATCTTTGCTAAGTAGAAGGTCTACATGAAGTTGTGCAGAGCCATCCTTGGATCCATTGACCTTGACAATGTCAGCGAAGCAAAAAGCTGCACCTAGTTTGATATTTATTTATTTTTACTAAAAAAGACCTGGACATTAAACAGTTAAGTATTTATAAAGTGATTACACTGTTCTTCTTCTTCTTCTGTAAATTTAACTGGCAGCTTGCATTCTTTGTGCATTACCGCCACCTACAGGACTGAGGTGTAATCACTTCATTGGAATGTCTAAAAACAAAAAAACAAAACTAAAGTCTACTTGCTAGTCGTGTTTCCTTTAGAAACTTTATCACTGCTTTAATTATATATGGTGTTCCAGGTAGACTCAATAGGTTGCTCAAAGTACCTCAGACCTTCACTCTTAGAGTTAATATGTTAACTTAGGTTCAGGAGCAGGACCCCACCTCAGTCCCGCTTCTATACAATCTATACAAACTCGACTCACCTGGCCTCACAAGCAACTAACAAGTCTATAATTATCCAGCGGTCTAAATAAACTCAGCCTGCCCAGCGCCTTGCGTCTGTCTCATACCTGACATCTCCGCACTTTTCGTGCTCGCATCTTACCTTCACCATGATCCGTCCGCGTCCACGGATGAGGGGCTGCTCCTCGGCAATCCTCTCCCCGCCGGGTCCTCACCTCCGCCTGTGTTGCGTCAGGTTTCCCGCCGTGTCCGGTTGTCGTTGGTCCAGCGGGACTCCGGTCCGTCTTCTTCGGCTTCGCCATTGCCATCCCGGCTTGCTCGGACGGGTCCATTTACCCCGTCTGTGGCTTCCTCATCTCGTAGTGGCCGTCCTCGCGGCCGCTCGAGTCTGCATCCTCCTTCCTCCTCTTCCCCACCCCTGGGCTTTTTTGCTGCACCTAGAGGCTTCGCCTCAGCGCTCTCCCACTCTTCTTCCATCTTCTCTCCGCCCACGCCAGACGCCTTCGCTTCGCTACAGGGTCTCGCCCGGAGCCCAATGCTCTCCCATCGCTCCGGGCTGCCCTGATATGTCAGGCCGGACCGTGGCCCGGTTCCAATGGGCGCTTCGTGAAAGAGGTATTCCTTTCAGCCGCTCAGGTCCGGATCCCTCTACACACTCCTCATCCCGTTCGGGGCTTTTTGCTGGGGAACCCACCTCTTCCCGGGGCGGATCCTTTGGTGATGCAGTTCCCTCACCCGCCGTCTCTAGCCCGGTGCCCACAGCTCCCCCTGCTGGGAGCCAGCTTTCGTGTCCCCCAGTGACTGCTGCGTCATTTTCTGATTTTGCTTCATTCATGGCCAGTTTTTTCTCTCTGTCCTCGCAGCCTGCACCTTCTCCCCACGGGCATTCATCCCCTTATCCCTTCGTCCTTCCTTTTACCTTACCCTCCCCTCTTCCCTTTCTTCAGGCGTGGTTTCAGCCGGAGCTGCATCCCCATGCCCCCCTCGGCTTCATTTTCTACACCTGCCCCTTCAGCTGCTCGGCAGGTCACCAGTCTGACCCCTTCTCTCTCACCCCGACTCATCTCTCCCTCCCCCTTTACCCCCTGCTTCTAACTATTCTTTATCCACAGCCGTGCCCTCCCTCCCGCGTCTTTCCACCATCCACCGCCCTTCTCCAGTCTCCCCTGCTCTCTGTCAGCAGATCCTCAACGTTAACTACATTGACTTGGCTCACCTCACCTCCTTCAGCCCTCTCTTGGCCTCACTGGTCTGCCCAGGGAGCTGCAGACCAGCCTGGGGCCAATGCAGCTGAGCTCAGCCATCGGCCCCCGTTCTTGGGACCTCACCCCTGCCGAGTTTGCCTTGGCCTTTACCCTCTGCAGGGACACTGTTTGCTCTGTGTTCCCCGACCAGCGGCCCGAGCTCGATGAGAACTTTTCCATCATGCTTGATATGGCTCTCCGGTTCGGGGGGCACGGCATTTTATCACTACCACACTCTCTTTGCTTCTCAGGCAGCGGGTTGGCTCGCCCAGTATAATCAGGGGACAAACTGGGGCTCACTGGAATCGGAGCTGTACTGCCGCATCTTCGCAGCCCGGGCTTCCTTGTTCTGCAGCCTCTGCGGCGCCCCTTCACAGCCTGCACCTCGGTCACCACTCTTCATTCTCGGGTCACTGCGGTCCGCGGCTCAGCGGTCTCCGAACGCCTTTCGTCCACCCCCCTTTTCCAGTCTTCCGGGTTAGCGCCTTGGGCATCACCAACGGAAAGTAGTCCAGCAAGAAGTGACTGATTATAGACCTGTCAGCTCCCCATGGTTCCTCAGTGCAGAGCATAAACAGTCCCATCCCATTCCCAGACTTTTCAATGCAGTATGCTACGGTCAACCATGCCATCAGCCTTATCCGTTTGGCGGGCCGGGGTGCATTGTTATCCAAGGCAGACATCACTAGTGCTTTTAGGGTCCTGCCCCTTCACACAGACTTCTGGCACTTATTCGGAGTTCTCTGGAAGGGGGGCTTACTACTTTGCCATCCAGCTTACCTTTGGCTGCAGAAGTAGCCCAAAGATCTTTGATTCCCCTGCGAAGCCTTGTGGTGGATCCTGCTTAACAACTACCATTTACCTTACGTTCTTCATCTCCTGGATGACTTCCTGGTCATCACCCCTAGTTCATCTCCTCCTTGTTTGGGGTTTTGTGCCCTCACGGAGGCCTTCTCAGACACGGGGGTCCCTCTTTCCGAGGAAAAGACGGTGGGTCACTTTCTCTTCCTGCTCTCCGCATTCTCTTCCTGCTCTCCGCGAGGATGGACGCTTTTCTCTTTCCCTCCCTACTGTTGTCTACTTCTGCATTCTTTTGTCTTGTCAACTATTTTGGAGCCTCTCTTTGCATTCTCCTCCGGAAAGAACAACTATGGTTCTGGATCTGGTTCTGGTCAGCTGGTCTCTTGATACAATTAATCAATTTTTTTCCCGGAGAACGGCTAAAAGGGAGAGCCGAGTTGTTCCGATGGAACATCGTGGAGGATCTTGTGTCTCTCACTTTTGGCCATCGAGGACGTTGGAAACATTTATATAATTGGATTCATGATAACCGGATATCTGCTGATTATTGCAGGTGGATTTTCTGAGGTATCGTAAACTTCAAGCTTAAAGGCAGCAATTGGCAGGCTGCCTGGGCTACAGGAAGGTTGCTGTGCTGTCAACACTCAGACTATTTGTGATGTGCGAGCAAAATTGGACTCGTTTCACTGCTTGGGTAATAACTTGGAGAAGTTCTCAGCCGGCTGGAAGGTAATCTGACCCACGATTTGGCCATTTGGACTGAACTCGGACCACTGACAGACTCTAAGGCAAGAGAAAAAGTGATCTTCGCCTGTCTCTAAAACAACTTCTTATCTACTGGAATTCGACTCCCTGGTCTTGGTAGACCAAACAAAAACTCCCTTGGATGTGTGTGCAAAAGGACGCTCCATCCCACCCCACTCCCCCATCCCCCACATGAGCCTGTGAGCTCCCTGACTCAGCCCCAAGGTTGTTTATTACATCACAGGCGACAGACTCTGGGATTGAACTGAGAGGAGTTTCATTGTCTCACATTAATGCACACATACATGCACGCACGCTCACGCCACAGCTACAGACATGCACGCAGTCCTGGATTTCAACATGCTCGCGGTACCCTAAGACTCCTGCCCACTCTTCAGACAGCGAAATGATGGGCGCGTGCTTTGGATGGCCGCGACCGGTTTCTCTGTACGGAGGGTTCCCGAACCTCCCCCCCGTCCCATTTGTGTTCTCATATGTTATGACCGATACATGTGCTTATATGTTTTTGCAGTGGTTTTTTCAGCACCTCGGCTCGGCTCCCTGTAGGGGGCTGGGCTGAGTTGCCTTTTTTTCCCCCTGTTCACCCCCCCTCCTATTGTGAATCATTTCTATCTGCTAAAAGGGGCGCTGGTAAAGCCGGCTGCTACCGCGGTCTTCCAAATCCTGTAATGTGTTAATGTTTGTAATTGTTTGTATGATCTTGGATTGGTTGTACCGAAACTTAACTTAATTTCCCCACGGGGATTATTAAAGTATCTCTTATCTTATCTTATCTTATCTTGTTTACTCCCTTGAGTTTCTGGGAATCTCTCTTGATTCATTCTCTTTTCAGGCATGGTTGCCACTGGAGAAGGTTCACCGGATCTCTCTGATCCCCTCAAACTTTCTGCTTACTGATTCATGCTCTAAACAGCTCCTGTCACTCCTGGGTCATCTCAATTATGCCATTCGCATCATCCCCTAGGACAGTCCTTCATATCCCACCTTCTGTCCACCGCTGCCAGCATTCCGTCTCTCCCTGGCCCGCTCATCATAGACTAGCTATGTCTGATGGAACTGCGGCTTTGGCGTGATTTTTCTGTCATCTTGGAATGGCATTACTTTCTTTTATAATGATTTTATCTCCCATCAAGATGAAATCCAGCACTACACAGATGCAGCACCTTCCGCAGGCTTCGGTGGCTACTACGATGGGAGATGGTTCGTGTCAGACTGGCCCTCAGAATTCAATTCCGCCGTTTCAGTCCGCTTCTTCCACTCTCCATGAGCTCTACCCCATTGTGGTTGCTGCCCTTCTTTGGGGGCATGAATGGTCTAAACACTCTATTCTCATCCACTCTGATAATGCTGCTGTTGTAGACATTTTAAACAGAGGTTGGTCGAGCTCTCCTGCTATCATGCAGTTCATCCGCAGACTGATCCTCTTGTCAACCCAACATCAGTTCCTGCTTCATGCCACCCATGTTCCAGGTTATCAAAATCGTATTGCTGATGCCCTTTCTCTTTTCAGAAATTCAGATCCTTGGCACCTGATGCAGAACTCAACCCAACTCCAGTCCCTCCGTTTTCAACCACGATCCACAACTAAATCCTCAGCTTCACGACCTCACCATCTCATCGCAGATCTCCATCCTCAACAGTCTCGCCCACCGTACCCTCTCAGCATACCTGTCAGGCTGGAACATCTTCAAAGCCTTTCATGTAACAAATGGTTTACCTTTTCCTTCACTCAACCCTCTATCAATTTGCCAGTTCATCACCCACTTTCACACAATCCAAATAATTCGCGCCACCACCATTCAGTCCTATCTTTCCAGTATCAATTTCTTTGTTAAGCTGGCAACAGGTTTCCCCTGTCCTGCCCTCTGCCATAGCCATGTAACGATGTTATTGAAACCTCCGACCTTCTTAGTCGCTGCATCCACACGCTTTGCTCCGGCTAATCATTTCGTTCCGTTGATTTAACACTCGATTCCATACTCCTGCTTGCTTATTATGGCTTCCTGCGCTGCTAGAGTTCGCCCCCTCTACATTTGGATATGACCCATCAATTCATCCCTGTCTCTCAGATATATCCATCGTCAGCCAGGAGACCCTCATCTTCACCCTCCGCAGAAGTAAAACTGACCAGCTCGGTGCATCCTTTCATATCCACCTATTCCATTTAAGCTCCATCCTCAGCCCATATGAACCTGTCTCTAATTACGTTAGATCACGACTGGCTGCTAATGCCTCACCATTCGTTCCGCTCTTCATCACAGAATCCGGTAGCCCCGCTACCAGGTTCTTGTTTAATGCTCACTTTTGCCAAATTCTGTTCCATTCAGGTATCTCCCCTGAACTCTACTCCACTCATTCCATCTGCATAGGAGCAGCCACCTCAGCTGCCTGTTCAGGCATCTCGGACAATGTCATCCAAATTCTAGGCCGCTGGTCATCTCCTGCTTACCGCTCCTACATCCGCAACAACTTGCACAATCTGCGTCACGCTCACGCGCTCCTTTGTTAATCTCAGCAAGCCTAGCTTTGGGGGTCCTTAGCAGGCTCGGGAAAGATGAATTCCTGAAGACTCCACCCTCACACTGAGTCTTCTTCCCAGCCCATTAATCCCTTTCTTACAATAAACATTTAAATTTAGATCTTTGAAGCGTGGTCCTTGCTAGTGAAATGCATTTCCACCAGTAAAAGCACCGCTGCTGGTGGCAGAGCCAGTGATTGGCTGTTTTTTTCAAAGAACTAGTTGCTTTTACACTGCCCTAGGGCCTAGTCTTCGCTGTGTCATAACATCACCTACAGCAACGGTCTACCCCCACATGGGAAGACGAAAAAAGGAAGCACACAGAGAGAGATTTTAACAACAGAAGAGTTCAATGTGCTCTTACAAATGATGCTTTTGTGCATCCACAGTTTGCTGGTTTTGCAAAGATGTGTACATAACCTGTTCTTGGTTACGTTTATTGTCCATTGATATGTTAAGTTTTTGTTATCCTGACCCCACACCTTTGTTTTGTCACGCTGCCCTATTCCTGCCTGATTGTCTTCACCTGTCTGTCTCATCATCCACACCTGATCCTACTCACCTCCTGCCTTTAAGACCCCTCACTTCCTTTCACTCCCGGCCGGATCATCCTTCCTCCTTCCTCCTTCCTCCTAGTAGTCCTCCTTCAGTAGCAATTGTCAATCCCCATGGTGTGTCGTCTTCCTGCTGTCTTCCTTCCCTGCCCGATGTCCAGTGTCTCAGTTCCTACCATCATCACCAGGACTTCACAATAATAAACATCCTGCACCTTCCTTCAGCAAGTGCGTTTGGGTCCATTCTCCACACACCCATGTGACAGAATGATCCGGCCTTAAACATGGACCCAGCACTCGCCCAGGAGATCGCCGCCCTGCGCCAGGACGTCTGGGCTAACCTGGCCAGACTCGCTGCCTCTCCTCACCTCCCTGTGCGGGTCTCCGGAGCCGGGGAGATCCTCGGAGTGCTCCCTCACTTCCAGAGTGTCTTCTCGGCCCGGGAGCTCGCCGATCTGCGGCGCGAGGCGGAGAGGATTCGCCAGGAGGCGTTGGACCAGACGATTGGTCCGCCCTCTCCGCCTCCACCATCTGGCCGTAGGCGACGGACCCGCCGAACCGGCGTTTCAGCGAGCGAGGAGCAGGGCGGCGCGGCCACACGGACCACCAACGTCGGCTCAATCTCCGCGTGGCACCCACCGCCGGTTCTCTCCCCCGCCGTCTTTGTCCCTCCTCCAGCTGGCTCTTCGGGGGCTCCTCACATCAGGGAGGAGGACCTCTTCGAGTTTTTCTATGTGGACAAGACGGCCTACCTCTGCTCCAGGGGAGCGCCTCGCCGCAGACAGCGACGCCGCTTGGTTGGGCCGCTCCCGGGGAAGTTCCGGCTCCGGTCCGTGAGCCCGTTCCGGCTCCAGTCCGTGAGCCTGTTCCGGCTCCGGTCCGTGAGCCCGTTCCAGTCCATGAGCCCGTTCCGGTCCGTGAGCCCGTTCCAGTCCATGAGCCCGTTCCAGTCCATGAGCCCGTTCCAGCTCCAGTGCATGAGCCTGTTCCAGCTCCAGTCCATGAGCCCGTTCCAGCTCCAGTCCATGAGCCCGTTCCAGCTCCAGTCCATGAGCCCGTTCCAGTCCATTAGCCCGTTCCAGTCCATGAGCCCGTTCCAGCTCCAGTCCATGAGCCCGTTCCAGCTCCAGTCCATGAGCCCGTTCCAGCTCCAGTCCATGAGCCCGTTCCAGTCCATGAGCCCGTTCCAGCTCCAGAGCCCGCCGTTGTTGTGGCTGCCGTGTTTCTGGCGGTCACAGCGGCGGCTCTCCAGCAATGGACATTTCCCCATGCGTTGCTGGAGCTCCCGGGGTGGGTCAGGGAGGACCCGTCCCCGTCGCTGAAGCTCCCAGGGAGGGTCAGGGAGGACCCGTCCCCGTCACTGGAGCCTCCAGAACGGTCGTCTGAGGAGGCGTCCGAGCCTCCAGACTCTCCGTCTCAGGAGGCGTCCGAGCCTCCAGACTCTCCGTCTCAGGAGGCGTCCGAGCCTCCAGACTCTCCGTCTGAGGAGGCGTCCGAGCCTCCAGAACCTTCGTCTGAGGAGGCGTCCGAGCCTCCAGAACCTTCGTCTGAGGAGGCGTCCGAGCCTCCAGAACCTCCGTCTGAGGAGGCGTCCGAGCCTCCAGAACCTCCGTCTGAGGAGGCGTCCGAGCCTCCAGAACCTCCGTCTGAGGAGGCGTCCGAGCCTCCAGAACCTCCGTCTGAGGAGGCGTCCGAGCCTCCAGACTCTCCGTCTCAGGAGGCGTCCGAGCCTCCAGACTCTCCGTCTCAGGAGGCGTCCGAGCCTCCAGACTCTCTTTGTCTCGGCCGACCTTTACCGGCCAGGCATCTTTGGGACTACCTGACCCTCAGAAGAGGACCTAAGGGCCGTCCGCCCGACCTCCGTCCAGCCAGAGGACGCCGCCGGGGCCGTCCGCCCGACCTCCGTCCAGCCAGAGGACGCCGCCGGGGCCGTCCGCCTGACCTCCAGGTCCTCAGGGGCCGCCGCCGAGGCCGTCCGCCCGACCTCCGTCCAGCCAGAGGACGCCGCCGAGGCCGTCCGCCCGACCTCCAGGTCCTCAGGGGCCGCCACCGGGGCCGTCCGCCAGACTTCCAGGGGCGTACCCAAAGAGACTCGGGGCCCTCCTTCCGTGGGCCCCCTCCACCCACCCTGGCAAGGGTGCTTGTTTTTTTTCTCTTCCCTTTCTTTTTCACTCTTTCCACGGTGTCTGGAATCCACCTTTAAAGGGGGGGGGGGTCCTGTCACGCTGCCCTATTCCTGCCTGATTGTCTTCACCTGTCTGTCTCATCATCCACACCTGATCCTACTCACCTCCTGCCTTTAAGACCCCTCACTTCCTTTCACTCCCGGCCGGATCATCCTTCCTCCTTCCTCCTTCCTCCTAGTAGTCCTCCTTCAGTAGCAATTGTCAATCCCCATGGTGTGTCGTCTTCCTGCTGTCTTCCTTCCCTGCCCGATGTCCAGTGTCTCAGTTCCTACCATCATCACCAGGACTTCACAATAATAAACATCCTGCACCGTCCTTCAGCGAGTGCGTTTGGGTCCATTCTCCACACACCCACGTGACACGTTTGGTTTTACTTAGATTTCATCATTCTTAGTTATGCATTTGAGCTAGTAATAGTTAAGATTGTTTCCGTCTAGTCTTCTCTTCTGATTACACCTTGTTTCTCTCCTGTTTCCTCTTTGCCACTTTACTTCCCTGCCCAGCTGTTATTAATTTCCAATCTTCGCCAGCTCTCTCCCTCGCTTACCTGCATCAGTTTGCCGTTAATTGTTCCTCAGGGTTTCTATTCCACTCCTCATTTTACCTTCGTATATTTAAGCTCTCCGGTTTGATTTGTTCTCCGCTGGATCCTCCGTCTTCAATCGCTGTCCTTAGCCCCTTTATTCCATATACTCAGTCTTACCTTTGTAAATTCTTCATTAAAATCTATTCATCTGACACTGTTTCTGCATTTGGGTCCTCCTTCATGCCAAACACGACAGGCTGGAGAGAAAGCGATTCTTCTTAGCCAGCACCAGCCCAGCAAGGAGCTGGTGCTTGGTGAAGCACTGGTTTAGAACCAAGAAGCGAGTTCTTTGGCAGTGGAAAACCAAAAAAACGCTGTCCAGTCAGGCTCTGACACTTAACCAGCACGATGAAATAAAGCCCTCTGAGTTCTAGTGAAATGTAGGCAATTCTAGTCTAACAGCAAATAAGTGGATTTACAGCAATAGGATTTTTTCCTGTGTGTCCATTGCCAGCAAATATTTGTGGCGCACAAACAAACTCGTGCATCTGGAAGACATTTAGCTTCCATGACAGAGTACCAACCCAAAAATTTACTTTGGGAATTGAAATGTCAACTTATACTGTTGTTCCAATTGTTCCCCTGTTCCAGAAATATCTCACGGTTATGTCAATTAATTAATTAAGAAATTAGTAAAGGTATCTGGGGAATATGGGTTAACTATTAGTCAGGGAAGAGGCTTTTCACCCACTTTGATCTAACTGCTGACTCATCAGCTGTGAGGAGGGTTTTGGTTAACCTTGCAATGAAAACATATTAGGAGACTAAAGGCAGAAGCTGCTTGCAGAGAAGGCAGGCATGATCTGGGCTGCAAGAGAGTTCAAGCGTTGGCCCAGATTGGCTCATGTACAAGACTGGCTGTAATAAAATATGAAAACGCCAATTCAGACTTCAGCCTCAACCATTTTGGAGGAAAAATACATTGTTTTCCCACAACACCCCATAGAACTGAGTGACAGACCAACCTCACTCCATTCTTTACATTGGTCGTTCTTAGCACCAGGGCAGCAGGATGAGGGCAGAGTTCTGTTCCCCACTTCATACCAGTCTGTCTTGTTGTTCACTCCACAGCACTTGAACTGCACACAGAAACAGAAAGACAAGAGTAAATCCTCTCTGCAACTTTACACAACTTCTGTTTAGTAATGAACCAATTTCCTGGTGTTTGTAATTATTTTTTTACTTTTTTTTCTTCTTTTTTTCCCCAAGAATATTGACAGAGGTGGGTAGTAACTAATTACATTACTCAGTTACATTTGTTTAAGTAACTTTTTGGGGAAAAAAACTAACTTTTAGGACTAGTTTTACATCGTACTTTTTACTTTTACTTGAGTGATATTATCATGAAGTATCAGTACTCTTACTGGACCTGCCTCCCACCACACTCTTCATTGGGTACTCCATCATCAGGAATGTAAGGATGAGAGGAGCTCTCACTCTCTCTTTCCCTGGAGCCACCGTGATGGACATTGAAGGAAAGATCCCAGACCTCAGTCTACTCCACACAGCTGTGAGTAAACTTGTGATTCACGCTGGCACCAATGAGATTCATAAGCAGCAGTCTGAGCTCCTGAAGGGTGATTTTATCCACCTTTACTCCTTCTGCCACCTCTTGATGTCCAGCTGGTCCATGCTCCTATGAACTCAGCCCTGATTTTAACAGTAACTCACATATTGGACTTAGACCTTGCCATACCACATTCATACCTGTCACTATCAGCTAAGAGTGGACAAAAAACCATAAACCCAAGAAATTCAACCCAAATAATCTTACAGTTAAAAGTCCTACTTTCGGTAAATCATACAGTTACTCCATCTCCAGTCACTATCAATATAGCTCTTTTTAAATATTCGCTCTCTACTGAAAAAAACTTTTATCATCAATGATCTGATGTTAGACCATAATCTTGATAGTTTATTTTTAACAGAAACATGGCTGAGTGCAGATGCCCCTGTTGTTGTTATAGAGGCCTCCCCATCAAATTTTAACTTCACTTATTCCACAAGGAGTAGCAAAAGGGGAGGTGGTACTGCTCTCATAAGTTCCTCAGCGCTTTCTGCCAAACCTGTATATTTGATGTTTTGTGTATATTGTACGCCCCATTCTGTCTTGAGCCAACACGGAGACACTGATGCATGCTTTTATCACCAGTAAGATTGATTATTGTAATGACCTGCTTTCTGGTCTTCCCAAAAAGAGTATATCTGTCATAGTTCTTAGGTTTTGTTTTAAGTTTGTAGTTTTCCCTATTCACTTTAATTTTTATTTTTATTCTTTGGTATTTATTTTATGGCACTTCCTTGCTTTCTTATTCCCTCCTTGCTCTTAGATGTTTTCATCTTTTTTGTTTGTGTCCACCATCTCATTTGTGTTTCCTTTGTTTATTTCTCTTTAGATAATTTCCTTATTTATTTCTTCCTTCTGTTCTCCAGTGTTTCCTTAAGTTCCCTTAGATTCCTCCTTAGATATATTATCTTTTGTTATTTTCCAGTTTAGGACTGTTGTCTTATGTGTATTTCCTTCCTGTTGTCTCCCTGCCACTCTCCTCCTGACCCAGTTTTCACTGATCACCATCACCTGCAAACCGTTTCTCTTAATTAGTCCTCAGCTCTTTCTCTGTTTACTTCCTCACTCTCTCCTCAGTACATATTCAGCTCTCACTCAGTCACAACTTGCTGGTTTGTTGTCAATCTTTCCTACCTGGTCCTGTTTTTCCCCCATTGCTGCCTTTCATCCTCCAGAGTCTTTAAGTCCCTGTTCCTTGTTTTTTTGTTATTAAATCATTCAACTTTACTGGCTGCATTTGGGTCCTTTATAAGCAAACATGACAATATCAGGTTTACAGCTTCTACAAATTTCAGCAGCACGTGTCATGATGAAGACCAATGTCAAGTTTATTTATATAGCACATTTACAACAGCAAATGCTAACCAAAGTGCTTCACACAGTAGGGAAGACTGTTTAAAAAACAATAAACCAAAACGACAGAGAAATACAAAATATAAAACAGTGTGACAAAATACTTAGTAGATTCTTAATTAAAAGCCAACTCATGAAAATGGGTCTTTAGAAGCGCCTTAAAACTAATCAATGTCTGAGCAGCCCTAATGTTGACAGGAAGACTGGTCCATAGGCTACGGCCTGCTACTTAAAAGGCCCTATCTCCCCGAGATGTACTGACCTGTCTAGGTAATTTTCAAAGAACCATCAATAAACACTTCAAGATTTTTCGTATAAGGTTTACAGTGAAGGGACAGCTGACCCATGAGCTGAGAAGCAGTATCTGGAGAGCCTAAATGACCAAAAACAACTATTTCTGTTTTATTGTAATTTATTTTAAGAAATTCAAGGACAACCACTGCTTAATGTCGTTCAGACAATTTGTCAACAGAGTGAAAGGAATCAGCTCCTGCCTGTAATGACAGATTTGTAGATCATCTGCGAAACAGTGAAAAGAAACCTTATGGTTCCTAAGAGTAGTGCCTAAGGGCAGCAAATACAGTGCAAAGTGAACCGGTCCAAGAATCGAGCCTTTGGGGAAACTACAACTGAGGGGAAAGTCCTCAGAACTGAAGGGGCCCAATTTAACATGAAAAGTTCTGCCAGACAAATGACTTGAACCATTGCAGAACTGTTCCTTTAAAACCAACATATGTCTCTAACCGAGAAAGCAAGATGTCGTGGTCAACTGTATCAAATGCAGCTTGTCAAATCGAATAATAAAAGAGCTGCAATATTCCCAGAATCAGTGGTTTAAAACAAGTAATTAAAAAGTCTTAATAGTGCTGATTCAGTACTATGGCGTGTTTTAAAGCCTGACTGAAATTTCTCCGTAATGCTGTTATCCTCAATATAATCTATACACTATCTTTTCTAGCACCTTCGAGAGAAAAGTAGCTTAGAAATCGGTCTATAATTAGATTAAACAGTTGTGTCAAGGCTGGGCTTCTTTAACAAAGGCTGAATAGTAGCCCGTTTAAGACAATCTGGGACAGACCCAGACATAAGTGAGGAATTTATTATTTGCAGAACAAAGGGTCCTAAGGTGTCAAACAAATTTTTCTAAATTTTTTAATGGCAGATGATCAGAAGGACAATGAGAGGGCTTCAGCCATTGAACCACATCAAATAGTTCATTTAAAAGATCAGGCCCAAACCGCTCAGAGACAGCAGAACATGCAGGAGGAGTGCTAGGGTCTTTGGAAGTACTCAACAACACAGAAGACCAAACATCGGTAATTTTGTAATTGAAAAATGACAAACATTCACCACAAAGAGATATTGATGATACCAAACCAGAATTCACAGAAGGATTAACAACTGTGTTAAACACATTGAACAATACCTGAGGCCTATGATAGTTAGAGGACACCAGATTTGACATAAAGTCAGTCTTTGCTGCCTTGACGGCCACCTGATATGAGAGGAGACAACCCCATTCCTATTTCCATTTTGTCTTTGCATGACGCCATTCACGCCGGTATGTTCATTCAGCCATGGTTCCAATACTGACCTAGGGTGGAAAGGTCTGAGAGGGGAATTGTTTGTCCGAAATCCTTTCACAGGTAATGTTAAATGAGTCCAACAGATCCTCAGTGCTGTCTGAGCAGCAGCTGTGTATTTCAGAGTAATTAAAGGCAGCAGAAAGTAAAGATAAAGTGGAGGTATTATACACACGACCATACTTTACTAGAGGGAGAGACTCCACTATATCACGAACTATAATAGAAAACAGCACAGGATAAAGATTGGACAATAGCAGGTTTGGAATTTCAATTATAAAATGTCCAACCCAAGAAACAACCACATCAAGTGTATGCCCTTTTTCATGGGTGGGGCCAGAGACTGCACTGTCAAATTAAACGATGCTAAAACATTTAAAAAGTCCTTGACTAAAGGTTTAAAATCACAACAGGGGTGAATATTTAAATCCCCAACAATTAAAGACGATCGAATTTAAGAACCACATCAGACATAAAATCAGAAAACTCATTAATAAAATCCTTATCAAATTTAGGATGACGATAAACCAATGTGCACAGAACAGTATCTGCAATTCAAAGTTGAGATAAGACTGAGAGACACATGTCAGAACAGGCCACGCCCCTTCCGGTTACCACGTCACTTCCGGTGATCACACCCACCTGTCAAAATAGGGCACGCCCATCTGTCATAAAAGGGCACGCCCCTTTTGGTGGCACCACACCTGTCAAAATATAACCCGCCCCTGCCGGTGGCCACTCCCACTTGTCAAAATAAACCACACCCCCTGTCATTTCGTTCCGTTGATTTAACACTCGATTCCATACTCCTGCTTGCTTATTATGGCTTCCTGCGCTGCTAGAGTTCGCCCCCTCTACATTTGGATATGACCCATCAATTCATCCCCGTCTCTCAGATATATCCATCGTCAGCCAGGAGACCCTCATCTTCACCCTCCGCAGAAGTAAAACTGACCAGCTCGGTGCATCCTTTCATATCCACCTATGCCATTTAAGCTCCATACTCAGCCCATATGAACCTATCTCTAATTACGTTAGATCACGACTGGCTGCTAATGCCTCACCATTCGTTCCGCTCTTCATCACAGAATCCGGTAGCCCCGCTACCAGGTTCTTGTTTAATGCTCACTTTTGCCAGCGTGACTTTCTCTGTCGACGAAGGGGGGGAGTAATGTCATGCAGCAGTTCGAAACGTTTTTAGATGATCTGATGCAATCCAATGCCGAAATAGCCTCAACAGAGCGTTTGGAGTTTGTAATTCAAACAGTGCGTGATCTTAGCGGGGGAGCTAGACGAAAAGTTGAAATGTCTCTCGATTGTGAGCTGATACATAAGAAGAGACGGCACCTATATATTGTGAACAATGATCGAGATGATAAACTGTGTTTAGCTATTAGCTTACCCTGTGTTGCAGACCCTAGCCTCGGCTTTGATGCAGCTAAACAGCTCGGTAGAGAGTTGCAACAGCGTGCAGGCCTTTCAGAACACAACCCCGTCAGATCAGGCGATATCCTCAAATTTGAGAAGTTGTTGAACAGAAAAATTGTTGTTTTTATCAGAAGTGAGGGAGAGAGAGCTCTAGGGAAGATTCAGACCGACTTTGAGGACCGAAGCAGGACTGTTTTTCTATTGCACTTCCGAGACCATTACTATGGGATCAAAAACTTGAAGGGTTTTATAGGGGCTCGGGATACTTGCCACTACTGTTTCGATCCTATAGGGCATAAATACAATCATGTATGCAAACGTTTGTGTGCTGTCTGCAACTATGCAGCGTGTGCTCAGGGGGTTACAAATCCGATTCTTTGTCATGACTGTAACAGATATTGTAAGAACCAGACATGTTACGATAGACATAAGGTACCTGAGCTAAAACCCAGGGCACGTGTGAGGGACCTTGCCATGAAGCTTAGTAAAATACCTGAAGCCCTCGGTTTTCCTGACCATAGCAAGGGCTATTTTCCACACCGTTTCTCATACTCTGACAATCTGAGCTATGTAGGTTCTTACCCGCTGCCATCATTTTACGGTGTTGAGCGAATGAATCGTACTGAGCAGGAGGAATTCTATACATGGTACGCTGAGGTTAGCAAGGGCGTGTTTGACTTTAAAAAGGAGGCTCTCTTTTACTGTAAGAATGATGTGGAGATACTTCTTCAAGGATGTACAAGGTTTCGTCAGGAATTTTTTAACGACAGTAAGATTGACCCTTTTAACAGGATCACCATCGCAAGTGCTTGTATGAAAGTGTTTCGAAGTAATCATCTGAAGGCGGACACTCTCGCTGTTCCTTCACCGACAGACTACAGCGAACATTTTAAAAAGTTTTCCACAGCTTCCATTGAGTGGTTGGAATATGTTGCACATACAAGGAATGTTGTAATACAGCATGCTCTAAGTGGTGGTGAGAAAAAGATTGGATCATACTTTTTAGACGGTTACCTGGAGGTAGGGGAGCGTAAAATAGGGTTTGAGTTCCATGGCTGTGAGTATCATGGCTGCAGCACCTGTCGCTATCCGACAGCTGAGAGTCCATTGACCGGTGTGCCTTATGGGCAGCTCTACGCTGCGACCATGGAGAGGGAGCATGTGCTGAGGACTGTGTACGGTATAGAGCTCGAGGTGATGTGGGAACATGTGTGGGAAGAAATGAAGAAGAGTAACGCTGATGTGAAGCAGTTCATGATGACCTACCAGGCTCCTGCACCACTTACCCCCTGTGAATCGCTTTTTGGAGGGCGTACATGTGCAGTCAGGTTGAGGTACTCTGCAGCCCCCGGTGAGCAGGTTCTTTACCAGGATGTGTGTAGTCTTTACCCATTTGTTCAGAAGACGAAAAGCTTTCCTGTAGGGCACCCGATCATAATCAGGGAAAACTTTGATGATCCTAGAAATTTTTTTGGATTTATCAAAGCAGTCATTTCACTACCTCGTGGTCTTTATTTCCCCATTCTACCATTCAGAACAGATCATGGAAAGCTTGTATTCACCCTCTGTCGCACATGTGCATTGGAGAACAATCAGACACATAGTTGCACCCACACTGACACTGAGAGAGCCTTAACAGGTGTATGGGTGTCTGAAGTGGTTAATGAAGCCCTTTCACACGGCTACAGAATCGATCAGATCATTGAGGTGTGGCACTTTGAGCAGCATAGTGATCAGATCTTTGCAAAGTATGTCAACTCCTTTTTGAAGACCAAGCAGGAAGCTTCAGGTTATCCCGAGGTTGTAGAGGGTGAGGAGGATAGACAGAAATACATCCAGGATTTCATGGCGAATCAGGGTGTAGAGTTGGACCCTGAAAAAATTAAAGTAAACCCGGCAAACACCCTGACAAGTTTTTTGAGATCCTGTTTTCAGGGAAGTTCGTCGTGACATACTTCAGCTTTCTGAACCCCAAGATGGTCATGATTCAATGTAAGTACAACAAAAACTGTGTAACGCCCCCTAACAAAACCACCAATGTGTTCGTTGCCGCATTTACAACAGCTTACGCACGACTAGAGTTATTCAGATACCTACACCAGCTCCAAGAACGTGTACTCTACCTTGACACAGACAGTGTGATCTATGTTGTACGTGAAGGCGAGAGCTCTTTGCCGACGGGTAGCTATTTGGGTGACTTGACAAACGAGCTCCCATCAGGGGACACCATTCAGGAGTTTGTTGCCGCAGGGCCAAAGAGTTACTCGTATCAGACAAAGCACCAGGGTTTTTGAGGGGAAAAATGCAGCGTCAGGGTGAACTGGAAGCGATTAACTTTGACCCAAGATTTAAAACTCCTTTTTCAAGTCTTGTGGTAGGCCCGAGTGGCTGTGGGAAGTCTTTTTTTGTAAAAAATGTTTTGATTAATTTTCTGCCTGTCATGGATTCTGTACCTGAAAATATTGTTTGGATCTACACTTCATTCCAACCCTTGTATACGGAGTTGATGAAGATTAATAAAACAATTAAATTCATCGAAGGATTGCCTCATTCCTTTGAAGATTATGTTTTCTTTCCCCCAGATCAATCGCATCTATTGATTCTCGATGATGTACTCTTTCAAGCAGCTGAGCATCCAGAGGTCATGAAAATATTCACGCAATATCGACACCATAGAAACATGAGTGTTATGATGTTGACTCAGAATGTGTTTCTCAAGGGGAAACATACTTGAACTATCAGTCTTAATTGTAATTATATGGTCTTGTTAAAAACCCACACGACAGATTGCAGGTAGCAAATTTAGCCCGTCCAATTTTCCCTGGACAGACCCTTTTTCATGGAGAGTTTTGAAGGTGCTACAAGCCAACCACACGGCTATTTATGTTTAGACTTAACTCCTGACACACCAGACCAATACAGACTCAGGACAGGTTTACTTCCTGGACAGTGGCCGGCTGTTTACATAGCTAAGAACAAGTGACCAACAAGTCGGCACGCATAAAAAGAAATGCGCCGTTACTAGGGGCTCTTTTTCCTTCCACACCCCAGAAACGTAAAGATATCCTAACTCATTGTTCTCCCGACTTTCTACAAACCTTGTGCGAGATTGCTTTAAATGTGCTGAAAGGGAACATCAAGCTGTCCACAACACAATACAACAGACTTAAGAAGCAGAAAAAAATGCTCAGGCTGTTGGCTGATCGGAAGGTGGGGTTAAAGCGCAAACGACAGACATTGAAAACCCAGACGGGAGGAATTCTCCCGCTGATTGCAGCTGTAATACCGTTTCTCGGAGAATTGGTGGCTGGAATATTCCGCCGGTAGAAGTGTATTATGACACTGAGAGCATCACAGAAAATGTTTCTAGTCTCGCCGCATCAATTAAATCGTCTGAAACAACGGGATAACTCCGGAACCATACGACAGAAGGCTCAGAATGACACTGATGAGGACATGCAGGCAATATTGGATGACCCAAACAGTGCATTGTACGAGAAAATTAAACGCTCCCACACATTACTCAGAAATACCTAACCCTGCAAGGAGAGAACGAAGAGCCGCGTGTCACCCTATCGCTGCAGAGAGACCGTATGAATGATGACCCCCCGAAGGACAACCAGATCGTTAGTGGGTATAGCCGAGGTTTAGACGGTCTAGACTCCGCAGAGACCTCTTCTACACCTGCTGTTGAGAGTGTCGCGGATGAAAGGGCAGGCAGGAAATCGAAGAACAAAAAGCTCGTATTGATGTCACCAGTTTGGCCATCTTTAAAGGCTCCAACTGCTACAAAACGCCAGGAAAGAAGGAGGTCGTTCATGATGTCACCGGTTTGGCCTGAGAATGCGCAGGTACCATGCAGAAAGCGTAAGAGTGTTACGTTATCACCCCTCTGGACCAGAGCGGAAGATCATTTCAGTAAAAAGTCTCTTCGAAAAGGCGACCCGAGCCCCCAGCTGCCTCACATTCTCCTCTTAGCTGCATGACTACTGAATAAGCGCTGTTTCTTTTCACAATAAACGATATCTAATACATTTGCTGAGCATATTCTCATACATTTCAAAACCCGTAACAATCTTTAAACACATCTAGAGAACAGGTTCTATGTGTGAAAAACGTTTTTTCGCTTCATAGCACATTTCACATACTTTTTGACAAAGTTAGACACAATCTCATCATTGGATTCAGGAATTTGACAATACTTTGATAAAACTTGTTGCATGGAGAGACCACAGGCTCTATGGCATAAATAAAAAATACAGTGATGCCCACAAACAGAAGATTGAACGCTCTGAAATTGTTGGTTATGACACATTATCAAAGACGAACGAGCTTTCAAAAAATCCAAAATGGATAAAGGGTAATAGAGTACCCGTAAGAGTCAAAAAACGTTGCTTTACCACCCTCTTCCAGAGTGAGGGCTAGCCAATGTTCCCCAGGCATGTTAGAAGGGTGTGTATTGACGATAAAATAAGCCGGTCAGGGGAACATTAGTGGTAGCAGCTCCAGTTGGTTGCTGGCCCATACACTGCAGAAAAGCTTCCCAAGCAGATGACTGAGTATTGCATCGAGTTTGTGATTATTCATGTTTCCAAGTGGTTAATAATAATCCACCAAAACTCTTCTTTTAGTCTATTTCCAGGATGGAGTCGTAGCACGCGTTGTTGTGTGCGGTAACGGGGTTCTGAATCTCATTTCTAGCCTGTTACCACTGCGCACTGGTGATAGTGATTCAGTTTCAGCACATGGGTCGAAATTAAAAGCAAATAATGCGTAACCCGTGTTAAAGTCCTCCCTAGTTATGCTTAGGGGGAGATCCTTTAAATGCCTCCCTGTGGATGTAAACAGGTTGTAATATTCTCTTTACAGAATTACCCTGTTCGAAGTTGGGCTGGAAGGCCTTAGCAGGAATCTGTCTACCATCACGGGAAAGAGCTAGATACTCCATATTATAATGGTTGAATGAAAACGGATTCAAATTGCGCGCTCCTGTGAAGGCCTGGTGATTAACCATCGAAATAACCACATATTTAGGTGTCATACCCAAGAACAGGTTCTCCTGAGTGCATATTCTTGAATGTTCAGGTATAGAGTATGTTTTTACATTAACATGTGATACCGGGTACAATGCATTTACTTTCATTAATGCGGTCTCATGACTGAGCAATACGGCGGGAAATACAGTCACCTTTTTGACAAAGAGAGCTGCACCTAAAATCCATAGTTTGAAAGTAGAATCTGCAGCACCCATAAGACAGAACGCATCGCTTGCTCGGGTTAGCTTAATTCTCATGTCAACAGAGTTCAAAAGTAGTCTTTCACAGAATAATATGTCAGCATGAAGCGGTCCTAGCAGGTGCACCTCTCGAGATTAGGCTGTAAAGGAGGCACATTGGTTTAATCCTTCATTCGGTCCATCAATAGTCTCTGTAGAATCCATTTCATCGGCTGTATCTTTATAAAAAAGCCCTGCACTGAACTGGCTTTTAAGGGTTTGATCTGAATAATTCAGCAATGTTTCGATCATAGCTCTATAAGGATGCGTAGCGCTGGACTGCGATATTAAACGGTCTCCAAGGGTTACATCAGATTGGGAAAAAATTGTGTTCAGAGGCCCTCCATCGGTGATGGCTGAAAGGGGTGAAATCTCAGTGTACAGCTTATCCTCTACCGATAGTTGAGTCATAGGCGCTGAAAATAAGTTAAGCTCACCGAGCGTACACTCTCCCGATTTGACGTGTAGTAGAGCCATATTCCTATTCAGTTAAAATATGTCAGAGCCTCTGCCAGACTTCCTTCCCCTCTGCCTGCTCACCCCGAGTGGTTTCTTTTTCTTTATCTTGGCTTGTTTTCTAGTCATCCAAACACGCTCTCCAGGGGGTCTCTTTCGACCTCGTCTTGATAAGATCATTATTCCTGAACCATCCTGAGCATCAGAATTCTGACCGATCTTGCTCTTGATTTTTATTGACCGCCCTCCCAAAGACGTCTGAAGCTATATTTGATGCAGCAGCTTTAAGGTGCGGTTTAGCAATTGACACTTTTTAACAAATGGGGATATAAACCGGAAGAGGCGGGCAAACACATATCCAAATCCATGACCATACATGACAGGCTGTCCTGAAAACCCGGGTAGCTCTCCACCCGTCTGGTTCACATAATATTGGACAAACCGCATTGGTTCTTGTCTGTGTGTTAAGTATGCCATTTTACCGCAGGTGTCAAAACCGGTTTAAAGTGCAGCTTTACGATCGTCTTCCCGTATACAAAGTTCACACACTCATTACGATCTGTTTTTACCTGTATGCAGATTGTCTTAATATAGCTTTTTGAAACGGGGAGGTAATGCACTGTGTTATACCTCACACCAATCACGTCACCAAATTTACCATTTATGTTTAGCTCAATAGCCTTTCGAAGGTCTGTAGTATAATTTGAGCTCGTGTTATCTTTAAATACCTCTCCGCTGGCGTTGGAAGGTAGTTACATAGAACCCCTCATCAGACATTATGAATTTGACGGAGCAAAAAAAGTCATCTAAAGGCTTTGGAGGGTAAGGTTTACTAATTAATCATAGTCTGTAGAAACCCAGCTTTATAGTGAATTGACGATGTGTTACACGGTTTTGAGGGCGATATTATATAACACTTTTAACATCTGGTGCTCTGACCCAACTGTTGAATTTTTCGGGCCAATTTCTCCACCTCACAAAGACTTGGTCCTCCCCGTTGACTCTCCGCCACTTTAAAATCTTGTCCACGTTATACACCCGCTCACCATTAATTTTTACTTTCTGCAATTCGGCCTCATAAAACGATCTGTGTATTCGATCCCGATCGTAATCAACTAACTCGTACACTGGGGGGTAGCGGAGTATGCAACAGTCAACCGTAAATATTTCATCTGTGAAGCTGTTCTCATATTTCTTATCAAATACCCCACGTAGCTTTGATATTCTGACCAGATCCCCTTTCTTAAACTTTGTCTTTATTTTACCAGAGTCTTTCGATGGGGTGGTGCAATAGAGGTTTTTCATGACTTGAGGAGTATTCTCTGACGTCACTTGCATAGGAGTCATCTTAATGCTTGAGTGGAAGCTGTGGTTGTAACTCTCCACTAGCTTTCGAAGGACGTCGATGTACTGGAAGGTATTATTAGCGGTGAAATATCTCCACATTCTACCTTTCAGAGTGCGATTGAAGTGCTCAACAACAGATGCCTTTAGATCACTGGCTGACTAAAGTGGGTAATACCATATTTCTTCATCATTAACTTAAATTGTTTATTATAAAACTCTTTACCAGCATCTGTAATTTTTGTGGAATTTGACTCTCTTGAAAAACTGATTCAAACCTCTTAACTTCCTCACATCCTGTCTTTCTCTTTAAAGCACGTACATACGCCTTTTTTAGAGCCACCTTTGAGTAATGTTTTGATGTGTCATATGTTTTGTGTGTACTTCTTGCGTTATTGCTGTTTTTACTTTATATGCTTTGTCTGTGTTTTATTGCTATTTTTATTTTACCACCTAATCATGTAAAGAACCTTGAATTACCTTGTTGTTGAAAGTGTGCTATAACAATTTTATTGCCTTGCCTTGCCTTTTTTGAAAATACATCAATCACTGTTAGTAAATAGTTGAATCTGTTATGTGTCGCCAAGGCTTGCATGTTATAAGTCGGCCTGGAATTGTTTAAAGGGTTTGGTTAGAAAAACACGATTCCGGGGAAAGTTTACTCGTGCAGGTTTATGGAAAGTATAGGTGTCCTCGCCTGAAAGAAAGTCTTATACTTTTTCGACACCAATCACACGCCCTTCTCTGTCCTTTAAACCCCTTCTCAATCTCCCAACACCCCCATAGCTCCCTGGATGGGTGGGGTCATAGTATGCATTGCTCAACACCCTCTGTTCTGACATTTTACTGTCGAATGATAGTACAGGAGAGCGGCTAGCGTAATTTAACCCTTGTATTAATCAGATAGATGAGCCATATGATTGGATCAAAGTTTTTTATTACAAGCTTAAAACCATAGCATTTCACCATTATTAAAAACAAAGGAATAAAAAACAAAACACGTCAGGATTAAACTAGAGCAATTATATCAGGAGATATAACCAACATTAGTACATATCAGACTTCATAACCATAGAATCGGGAGACAGTCCTGAGTTCTTCCAGGATGGCTTCATCATCCCTATCGCCATACACAGCTTGAATCGCGCTGTAGACACCCTGCATACTCCTCAGCTTATGTAGAACGGTTTCAGCGACTGTTTTCACCTTCAGATCATCATCATCATGTATGCTCCGATTTACCAGCAGAATTTGAATAGCTGGAATGAATCGTGGGGTAAGAAGTTGTCGCATGACGGATTGAAAGTGGAGTTGGTAATAATCCTCATCCATTAGCTCTAGGTATTGATGCTGCAACTGACTGGGATGGCTAATTTGACATCCATAACAGTTAGCTTTCTGATAAGCAGCACTGGTCATGTGAAATAGATGCAGAACAGCAGTCTTTACAGCCTTGATGAACCTGAATGACATCAAACCGTCCACCAGATCCCATTCGTCAACCTCAACCAGAGCCGGAGAATCATCCCCCTCATCCTGAGACGCACACCCGTGTTCCGGCGTCGTGCATTCCGGCGCATAAGGGGTCCCACCACCGCTGGGTGCTGAAGGTCCATCACACTCTCCATCAAGATCGGGCATAGCCACCGGGGTTGAAGTAGATAGAGGGGGCCTTACACGGCAATGTTTTCGTTGTAGGCGGCCGATAGTAGTTGAAATAAGGGTGACCCGCTCCCCCAGCTTCAGGGTTGTATGATCCCTCGACCCAAGCGTCGGGCTGGGCATCTGCAGGCAGAATCGAGTGCCAATTGGTGGACTGTTTTTTATCTGTAACTTTAGTAGTTTGGTGGATTTCTTATTTCCAGGTTAAACCAACCAGGATAAGCTACTAAAAGAGGGTAGGACCTGTTTGTAACAAATTTTGCCAGGAATAAAACATATTTTGCTTTATAGCATCTACACCTAAACACTGGTGCTCCTGCTGACGGCCTCCCATTTTGCAAGAGTTACATTGTTTCGCAGTATAGATATGCAGGCATAACCCATAAAATAGTTTAGAGCAGTTTTAATAGCACTGTCGAATGCGGTAGGTATCTAGTTATCAATTTCCTCCATTTGATTCTCTTGATCCAGGAAGGAAATCGGAGTCTCGCTTAAAAGAGGAAAGTCTTGTCCAGAGTTGTAGAGATTGATATATCGCACATTGAGCGTGTCGTCATGGATGGAATCCCATTTGACAATTCAGATAATAGAACAGACGTTTCTTCATCAAGTTCATCATTTTGAAATTCAACTCTTTTTAGGTCCATGGATGGACTTAAGGCAGAAGAGGCTATATGCTAGGACTCAGCTCTGACGCGGTCGGACAATGATGCAGGCTTTTGGGATTCCCCTCGACAGAAGCCGGTGACAGTCTTTTTGAAACCGCTGTTTTCTTTGTTCATCGCAGCACCGTGTTCCGTGTCCTTAAGGTCGGATTGTTGAATGAGGTCCTTCCAACATGCTGTAGAGATTAACTGTTTTCCGACATCCTTTTATACATGTAAATGCCGTGCGGTGAGCACTACCCAAACCGGTTTGCTTGACTTGCGGACGTAGGTGAAGTCAGGGGCGTGATAAATACAGTGAATACAAAGCAGAGCAGGGGCGTGTCAAATGCAGATTGGTGGACTGTTTTTTATCAGTAACTTTAGTAGTTTGGTAGATTTCTTATTTCCAGCTTAAAGCAACCAGGTTTAAAGTGATGTTTTTTTTTATCCTTATCTGTTTTTAAAGACGGTGTAATGGTGCATTTTTAAAATCAACAAAAGGACGAGCATCTGCTTCAACATAGCTGTGGGTGAATAAATTCTCTTTTTAGTGCTCTTACAAGTTTAATTTATCATGATTGAATTGTTAGAATCAGATGTAATGGTATCTCTAGAGTGTTGGAGCTAATGTGGTTATACATTAAAGTCAGGAAGCTAAAAAGCACCTTTTAACTGTTAAAAATAAAATAGAATGCTCAAGGAGCCATCTTGAGACAGAGCCCAGACTGTATATTATTAAAGGGACTTGTTTGGACATGTTCTGATGACACTGAGGGGATAGATTCAAACCATTGGGGGCGCTATTTATACTATAGGCTGTAATGTTAATTCTGAACCACTAGAGGGAGGCATTCATACAATAGGCTGTAATACTATTTATTGAACCACTAGAGGGAGGCATTTATTCGTTTTGGTGTGATACTATTTATTGGGCCAGTAGGGGGAGCCATTTTTACATTTGCATGTAATTTTAATTTGAACCACTAGAGGGAGGTATTTTCACATTTTGGTGTAATGTTACTTTGATCCCCTAGAGGGAGCCTGGTATCTTCACATTTTGGTGTAATGTTACTTTGATCCACTACAGGGAGCCATTTATACAATAGGCTGTGGTATTAATTTTGAACCACTAGAGGGAGGTATTTATATATTTTGGATCCGGAACCGGAAGGGGAGGGGGTCACTGGAACCGGAAAGGGCGGAAGTCACCGGAACTGGAAAGGGGTTTTGACAGGGTGTGTTGTCTATTTTGACAAGTGAGCGTGGCCACCTGCAGGGGCGGGGCATGCTTTGACAGGTGTGGTGCCACCAAAAGGGGCTTGTCCTTTTATGACAAATGGGCGTGGCCAATTTTGGCAGCTGGGTGTGACCACCGGAAGTGACATGGTAACCGGAAGGGGCATGACAACCGGGGTGTGGTGTATTTTGACAGCTCATTTGCATTTTGACAGCTAGTGGTCTATACTTTCTCTACTGAGTGTGGAGGACATGATGGCACCGCACCTTGGAATTAAAAACAGTAGCAAGACCTCCGCCTTACCAGGAAGAAGTTCTGAAAAGCAGCTGACTCACCGGGCCGAACCCAAGTCTCCACTAAAGAGAATATCCAACTGTCGTGTCTTGAAGAAGTCATTCAAAATGAACCAGAAGGCGGGAACACATTACACCTGTTTTAAACTCATTGGATTGGCACCCCGTATGTTTTCAGGATGTCTCAATGGTCTTGGGACTTCTGATCTTTCAGAACTGCTTTTACCATATGAACCTTCGTGGTCTCTGCGCTCCTTCCTTCCTGTCATTGCAAAAGTTAGGACACACAGTTTTATGGCGCTCACCTCTGAAACACGCTGCCGGAGAACCTCAGGGCCGCAGAGAACGTTCATGTTTTTAAGAGCAGACTCATGACTCACCTTTTTAGCCTTGCTTTTAATTGATTATTATTTATTATAGTCTGTTGAATTGCTCTGCATGTTTTACTTAATAAATTTAATCAGTGTTTTTTACTGTTTAATCTTATCATATAATTCACTGTCTATTTATATATTTTAACCTGTTATTTTAATCTTCCTTCCAGTGTTTCTCCGTTGGGAGCTCTCTGCCTCTTGAGCGGTGGTCGGCTGTGGTTCCGTGGGTGCTTTTAATTATGTGGGGGAGGGATGGGAATGTGGTCTTTGTGGGGTCACTTTAATTCTGTATAGCACGCTGAGCTGCAATTGTATGAAAAGCGCCTTATAAATAAAGTTTGATTCATTAATTATTGATAAAATCTCTGAACACTATCTACTGTGAGTAACTTCGCTGAATGAAAAACAAACATAGAAACCAAAAATGCATGTTTCACATTATAACCTTCAATTTATATTAAAGTGAGACCTCTTGTTTGTACAAAAGCTTTGTTGTTCTGTTAGGATACAGTAAACACTATACAGTATATTGTACCTGGAAGTACACTAGGTACTGTAAGTAATAGTTTATATGTTTTACACTGGAAATTATGATTTGGAAAAGAGTTTCTTCTGCCTAAATTTGTTATTTTCATTCTTTTAGCCTTTAACATACTAGCATTTCCACACATTTTTAAATATTTGAGATGTTATGATTAGTTACTCAGCACTTAAGTAACCTTTTTGCGGAATCCTTTTTTACTCCTTCTTGACTAATTTCTTGGACGGCTACTTAATTTTACTTAAGTAAATAAATGTTGAAGTAGTGGTACTCTTACTGTACTTAAAGTGTAACTGAACCCCATGAAAAATCATAACCCCACCCCCACACAACATTTGAAAAATTCTACAAAGTGGGTGGTGCCAGGAAGCACGCAGGGTATGGCCAAGTATGGAGGATGAGCGGAAGGCGGGACGGGTTGTGTTCCGGAGGACAATGACAGCTCGATTAATGTGACACTGAAACATGGACAGTGACCAAAGCGACGTTGGCAGTTTTGCGACTGATAAATCTGATCAACATTCATCTGTTTTGAATGTTAGCCTATGTTAGCATTACCACTCAGGGACCGGACTCCTCCTGTCTCTCTCTGCCTCTGCAGCACCGGGCTCGGGCGGCGCTGACTAGGCGCCCTGAACCAGCGGTTCTCCTCCGCCGTCACCGGAGATAGGAGTAGAGGGAAGCTTTATGGAGCCCAGCGGCCGCGAGCCGTATCAATTCGAGCCGCTGGCTCGGGGTGCTGAATCAGCGCTGCCCGAGGCTGGCGCTGCTGCTGAGGGAGAGACAGGATGGGTCCAGTCTCTGAATGGTATTGCTAAAATAGGCTAACGTTCAAAACAGTATGTTAGATATGCTAACTAAGTGCTAACGTGATAATAATGGTAACCTGCAAAACGCAATCCAACTCCAAACTCGCCACGGGGCCGGTATGTCTGATAGTTTTATACCCAAACCCACGGGGCGTGTCTGTGAGACAATGACTGCTGTGACACAGTCAATGCCTGTGACGTAGAGATGTACCGCTCTCCATCAATCACAAAATTCAAATGCAGTAGCCACCGTTCAACCCTAAGAGGGCAGCACTAAGACGTTTTTAGACCAAAAAGTGTAGAATTAAACAAGTTTACACCAAAATGTAAAAAAAATCCCTAGAAACTGAAAGACTGCATTGGTTAAGACCCATTTATATGGTTTAGAAGCAAAAAAAAGTTGTTTTGGGGTTTAGTTACTCTTTAAGTAATATTTTTGGGTACTCTACCCACCTTTGCATACTGACACATTAAAGTTGGAAAGCTAAATGTAGCTTCAGCTGCTGTGATATCCTGTAAAATTTGGCATGCTATAGTTCTGATGGAATCAGCAAAGTTTTCATGCATACCATCTTTTGCACATTGTCCCACGATTTTTTCAGTTCTTCTTCTGAATGATATTTCTTCATGCCATCTTTTAAATTACCCTTGGCATGTGACTCCACCTGACAAAAAGACAAAAAGATGCATAGTTAACTATTCAACGGTACCTCTGTTTATTCATGGTCAGACTCACTAAGTTATTGCAGAATGGTTAAGGGCGGTAAGGCTTGATAGATTACTGTAGTGGTCACACAGCTGTTTACAATCGTCTTCCTCTTGTTACTTTACAGTATGTCCATATTCCTGATCATTTAACTTACTGATTAAATTCTGAGTTAGATTAACAGAGCAAGCTGGAGTTTGCTTGACAAAAAGACAATAGCAAATGACAAAATGCAATGCCCTGCAAAAGTATCTCCACAGCTTAAACTTTTTCACAAAGATACTTTCGAGTTCAATGTATTTTACTTGGAGTTTATGTGAAAAACAATCACAAAGTTATGCATAATTGTGAAAATGACACAATGCATTCAAAATATTTAATAAATAAAAATCTGAGAAGTGTGACGGGCATTTATATTTAGCTCACATGACTCAATACTTTATACAACTATCTTTCAGTGCAGTTACAGCTGCAGGTCCTTTTGAGTATGTCTATACCTTTCCTCATCTACACCCTGAAACATTAACACATTCCTCTTTGCAAAGCAGCTCAAGATCAGTCAGATTGAAAGAATAACCTTAATCAATATCAGTTTTCATTTAGGTTTGGACTTTGACTGGGCCATACCAATAAGTGCATATGCTTCAGTCATGAACCATCACATTACATCTCTGGCTCTATGTCTATCGCTGTGTTCCTGCTGGAAGGTGAACCTTGAGGAGTGCTGTCTCGTCTGTTGCTGACCTTTATAAACTTTGTGATGTCATCATTGATTGACGGAACGAGGAATACTGGAAAATGCAGGCTGTTTAGTCAGTTTTTGGAAAAATCAATCCTGACACAGTACAGTACTTACAAAATGTATAGTGCCGGATCGTTGTTGCTGTCCATTTCTTCACTTATTGTTCATATCCTGCTTTTACTCTGTCTGCTTCACTGCTGCCAACATTTGTTTACTATCTGGGTGACTCTTGGCCAACCAGAAGAATGTCAGCACGAAAGGGCGCATGTCACCTCCTACAGTCACGGAGTCAAACGGTCTTCATTCAATAACTTCATTTTCTGAGTGACATATAAACTGGGATAAAGGCTCCCATTCTGGTTGAGGGATTAGCTTGATTATTGCCAAAAGCTCAATTTATATTTGTATGTAAATGCACTGACTGACAAGGAAAGTCCAAGTTTAATGGAATTTAGCATATAATGAAAGCTTAAAATAAAGCCTAGAAATAGAGCTGAGCAGACATTTAAAGCCACATTGTTTATTAGACTGCATTTTTTTCTTCTTCTGTATATTTGTTTGGATTTGTTTTTTGCTCTCTTTGTTAGTACAGATGGGAGACTGTGGGGATGGTGAGCTCACCTGGTCATGGAAGTAGTATAAAACCAACACCAGGGTGACCTCTGTCAGGACCAGAATCAAAAGGATTATGAAGAACTGCAAAAACGAAAAAGGGCATATGTCCGATTCAAAGGTTAGAATGAGAATTTAAAGGCAAGGCAAGGAAATGTTTACAAAGCACATTTTCAGCAACAAGGCAATTCAAAGTGCTTCACATGATAAAAAAAAAAACCTACAAAAACACAATGATAAAAAGTGCACCTTTATAACATGGTGTTCTCTGTCTCCTAATATTTTGTTCGTTTAAAACTTAAATAATGTTTTTTGAGGATGATTTTGAGCATTTAGGGAACATTATTAAAATAATGTATAGTGTTCTTACAGTGCACAGAAGACAGCGCTGCTCCTTTAGAGCTCCGAGGCAACCCAGGAATCCTATGACCATAGTGATACCACCAGCAACCAGAAGCAGATTGGCTGCTGAGAGTGATGGGAAGGACAAGGGAAGAGAGGAAAACTCCGCCTGCGTGAAGGATAGCCAGACCCCGACGCCGAACAAGCCACATCCTCCCAGCTTTAAAGGAAATGTAAAGTCAGAGCAGTATCAACACTGCAAGGAAATATAAAGGACTGACAGAAGTCTGCATTGATCGCAGACCGTTTCAGACACAACAATTAACATAGGGCCCAGATGGCACTTTAAGATTTCGCTATATTATTAAATAATGATTTTTGTTGTTGTTTTTGTTTAGAAAATTAGAACATAAAAAATAAGATAATCAACCTGTAGCTGTTTGGTGAAAATACTAACCCAAAAGATAAGATTGAAGACAAACATCAAGTATTTAACGCAGCACAAGCACCTCCGAGACACAGACATCCTGGAAGACAGAGGGATGGGTTACAATAGGAGACCTCCATTTAAACATTGTTTCACTGAGGCTTGTTCTTTTCGGGGTCCATACAATTCTGTATCCTTCATGGCCGGTTTTCCATAATCTAAAAATACATCTAAATCTTAAAACTTAAGTAGTACAGTGATGAACAGATTTAAGATAGAACATATCAGGTTGAATAATAGTACAAATCTTTTTCTGCACTGCTGTTAAGGCTCATTTCAGGACATGTTTTCTTTATTTCTTTTATTATATATTTATAAATATATTTTATTATATTTTCTGGACACTCATTTCACAGCCAGTACTTTAAAATATTATAAATGACTTTTTGTCTCAATTCGATTCAGTTCAGTTTATCTATATAGGTCTGAGTCATAACAAATATCAAGTAAGGTTTATTTGAATAGCACTTTTCAGCAACAAGGCAGTTTAAAGTGCTTTACATGATTAAATGTCATTTCAAGGCACTTGAGAACTCTCTCTAAAAAATCCAGTCTATTTATATAAATGAATATATCCAATCATACAGATGGATTCCAAGTGAATTACAACAATGAAGTTTAATTTTTAATTTAGACTGTTTAAAAGACAAAATGTCTAAGGAAACTCAGCAGATTGCATCAAGTTGTTGTCAATTTTTGCAGATTCAGAACCCAAATGCAAACAGGTGAGATGTAATGAATTTAATGTAAGGAGTAGAATAATGATCATGTTCAGCAAAAAACACTAGGGACAAAATAACAAAGGAAAAAGACTCCACCGAGCTATGACAGAAAATGAGCAAACTAAATACTGAGGGAAGAGTGAGAGATGAAAGAGGAACTCCAGGGGAACTTAATCAAGGTAATCAGATGCAGGTGGGAGTGAGTGAGTGAGGAGGCGGCGGTAAATAGGAGCTGGGAAGGAGGCAGAATAGCAGGGAGGAAACCAAAGGTTGAAAACAACAGAATAATTCTTAAAGAATAAACCTAAAAACAAAAGTAAGAAGAAAACGAAAAGAAGACTTAGGATAGAAAACTTTGAACAAGGTAATAAATCAGGTAGATTTTTGGCTAACCAGCTAAAAATTAATAAGGAAAAAACAACTATATCTGCTATTAAAGATCAGACCGGGAATACAGTATATGATCCTGGAAGAATAAACAACACATTTAAAGAATTTTACAAGGCTTTATACTCACCAGAGATAAATCCATCGGATCATGAAATTGAAATTTTTTTTATAACATAACACTACCTAAATTATCTGAAAGTCAAGCGATGGCCCTGGATTCACCACTAACAGTGGCTGAACTCCAGGAGGCCCTCCAAGGCATGCCCAATAATAAGGCTCCAGGCCCAGATGGATTTCCAGCAGAGTTCTATAAAGAATTCTGGAATATTCTGGCACCAACATTCCACAGAATGCTGTAGGAAACCAAGGAAAATGGCCGACTCCCACCAAATATGAATTCTGCCTACATTAATCTTCTACTAAAATCAGGTAAAGACCCTTTGTTTCCTACCAGCTATCGTCCCATATCCCTCATTAATTTTGATCTTAAAATAATCTGCAGCGCCCTCGCAAAAAGGATAGAGAAAGTAACCCCTCTTATAATACATCCTGATCAAACTGGTTTTATTAAAGGGAGACATTCATCCACAAATTCACGTAGATTAATAGATTTAATAGATTTTTCTAACTGTAAAAACATTAAAACTAATATATTATCTTTAGATGCAGAAAAAGCATTTGATAGAGTTAACTGGAAATTCTTATTTGTAACCTTACATAAATTTGGCTTTGGAAATTCTTTTATAAACTGGTTGAAAATATTATACAGTTCACCAACAGCGTGTATCAGAACAAATAACCAAACATCATCTAGGTTTTAACTTCAGAGAGGTACCAGGCAGGGATGTCCTCTCTCTCCCTCCCTGTTCGCTATTTTTATTGAACCACTAGCTGCAGCGATCAGGCAAACTCACAATATTAAAGGCATAAAATGCAATAACATAGAACATAAAATCAGTCTTTATGCAGATGATGTATTACTTTTTTTCCAGCATTCACAAACCTCTTTCTCTCAGGTAATCGGGTTGATAAACTCTTACTCAAATGTTTCAGATTATTCTATAAATTGGTTAAAATCTACAGTTCTTCCAATCAATTGTTCTGTCCAGAATCCAACTAATACACAACTGCAGTCAGGGAATATTACCTATTTAGGTATCAATGTCTCACCAAGACTGGCAGATTTAATAACGTTAAACTACATCCCACTTTTAAAAAAAGTGGAATATGATCTTGCCAGATGGAAATCTCTACCCATATCACTTATGGGAAGGGTTGCTTCAATAAAAATGATGGTTTTGCCCAGAATCAACTACTTATTCTCAATGATTCCAAGTAAACCATCACTAGACTGGTTTAGATCTCTGGACTCCTCTATCTCTAAATTTCTTTGGAAAGATAAACCCCCACGTATCAGCTTAAAAACACTGCAGAAGACCAAAGAAAAAGGAGGTCTAGATCTACCAAACTTCCATCATTATTTCTTAGCCAACAGGCTCCAATACATATCAAGATGGTTAAAACATAGCTACCTAGACGAGTCCTGGATAGACGTAGAACAGACACTATGTAATAAGATAAAACTTTCAGACCTACCATTTATTAGCTCAAATATAAAACAATATGAATGCTTTAAAAGCATAAATATCAGCTCCTCTCTGACAGCATGGTGGGAGTTTCTAAAAATGACAGAGTCCACAATAATCCCATGCAGACGTACACCCATCTGGAATAACCCCGACATCTTGCAAAAAAAATGTATGATAAGTTTCCCAGTCTGGAGGTGCAATGGAGTTGAATACCTGGAACATATATTTGAAGGAACAGACTTTATCCCATTTAATACATTAATTACACAATATGGAATTGATAGAAAAAAAAAATTCTTAGAATATCAACAAATTAAATCTATTATTAAAGGTAAATTTAGGCTCAATACAGCTGAATTACAAATTCCAGCAACAGTTTTAGATTTTCTTAATCTCAACCCCCCCAAATTGCTGTCTAAAATATACAAAACTTTATCTACATTAGATGAATCAATAGCCATCCCTATTTCAAAATGGGAGGTGGATTTATCAGCCAGCTTTGACCAAAACGTCTGGTCGCAGATATGTTTAAGAAACTTTAAAATAACAAAAAATCCTAATTTGCAATTAATACAATACAAAATCCTTCATAGAGTACACTATACAGGTCAACGAATGTTTAGGATGGGTTTTACATAGTCTAATACCTGCTTACAATGCACAAGCAATATACCAGATACTTATGTTCATGCGCTTTGGTTCGGTCCACCTGTTAAGAAATTTTGGTGCCAGATATGTGAGGACTTATCAAAGTGTCTGAAATGTAACATCCCACCATCTCCCTCAATTTGCCTGTTAGGAAATTTAAATGATGTCACCATGGACACAAAGTCAGTTCTAATGGTTCACATTGCCTTATGCATCGCTAAGAAAACTATCCTTCTGAACTGGAAAAATAAAAAAGCTCTTAATATTAATCAGTATAGAAATCTCTTGTTGGACCATATTGGTCTTGAGACGGCCTCTGGCTCCATATCTGATCAATCTCTCTGGGCTCCTTTGATCGGCTCCATCACCTAGTGGGGGTGGGGGGCACTTGGTTTTGTCGTTTGGGACACTGTTGCTGAGGTGGGGGTTTTGGGGTTGGAGGCGTCTGGGGGGGACCCCGGGGGGTGGGATCACTGGGCGGATGGGGCGCTGGACGTCGTGGCCGGCCTGGGGTTGGGCTTTGGGTGGTGACTCCTGATGGCTGCATGCGGTGCCTTGGGGGGGTTGCACTGGCGGACATGGGTTACTGGCCTGGTGGCCGTGCTGCGCCTGGGTAGGGTCTGGGGGGGGCCTGGGGATTCGGGGCTCGGGGGCGCCGCGCCCCCTAGCTGTGGTCCTGGCTGGGGGTCGGCCGGCGTGGGGTCTCTGTTGGCTGTGGGGGTCGTGGCCGGCCGGTGACCGGCATGTGCAGCCGCCTCTCTTTTTTTTCTCTGGGCCGATTGTCATCGCCAGTCCCTGTATGGCGTCTCGCCTTGTTTGCTGGTTGGGGTGCCTGGCTGCTGGTCGCGGCGGCTGGGTGGCGTTTCTGGGCCGGATCAGTCCTTTTTTGCAATGGACTTGGCTCCTGGGTCTTGGTCTTTGTGTGGGGCGCTGGGGTTGGGCATTTGGCCGGGATCGGTCGGACATGCAGGTGGACTGGCCGGGTGGTGGGCGTGCAGGGCAGGTGGGTGGGGCGCTGGGTTTGGTCTCCTGCCGGGCCGTTGAGCAACAGTGGTCGCTCCACAAAGAATGAGGCTGGTGGATGTCGGCCGCCCGGCTCATCGGTTTGCTCTTGGTCTGGGCAGGTACGTCGACGTGGTTCGGGCTACGGGGGCCTCCGGTGTGCGGGTGGCGCTGGGGGCCTCCTTTGCTGGCGGGGAGGCTGCTGCTGTGTGGCAACAGGTGCTCTCCCCCTACGAGGGCACTTGGACGGGGGGGAGGGGTGTGCGGGTGGGGGGGTGGGGGGTGGGGGGGCGAACTCAACCTGGGTGTCTAGTGTCTTTTGTGTTTTGAGAGTAGAGCGAATGTCAGGGTGGGTTTAGTTCCCCTTCTGGGATGGGGCTGGGGGGGACTGCCTTGGGGTCCGTGGGGCTTTGTGGTGCTGTGGCCGTGGGCCCCGGGTCGGACGTGCCATGGCCTCCCTCCCCTGGTGGATCCCGGTGAACAGCGGTGCCTATTGGGGTCAGTGGGGGAGCTGGCTCCCTGGGAAGACATTTTGTCTCCCAGTCCTTCCCTCCCCATCCCTGGACACCTCTGTCCACCCGCTCCATCACTTTACCACTCATATAGGGTCTTGGGGCATGGGCACATCACTGGGGTGCGAGGAGGGGCTTCCCTCCTCGCTGTCCCGTGGTGTCCTGGGTCCCAATTTTAATATACAACTTAGACACTCCCACTTATAACATTTTCACACGATACATATATAGGGACTTTGGGGTGGGCACACTTTTCGGCATCCAGAGGGGGAGCGGTACATTCAGCTTCACCTCTGGTGCCGGTGCCCACTGTTAAACCACATATAGACACTGAGGGCTCGGGGTGGGGGTTGGGGGATGTGTGGCTGCCTCCCCCACATCCCACCCCTCTGTTTTAAATGCACATTATAACAACACGCATCAACACCATATTCGAGCGGGAGGATGGAGGCTAGGGGTCTTTTCCCACCCCTGTTCGCTACGGGCCATCAGGGGTTGGGGTCCGGAGGAGGACAGGCGGTCTGGTCGGGGTCCTGGGCTGTCGGGCTGCTTTGCCACTGTGGGGCCCTTGGCGGTCTGCTTGTCTCCATCCTAGAAGGTAGGGGGTCCACCTCCCGGGTCCGGGGGCTGGTGGCTCTACTGGGGCATCAGTACCTGGACCTGGGAGCATAAAGTTTGCATGGGGTGTGTGAGTGAGGGTACAGCGTCATTTTCTTTGGGTGTCTTGGTGAGTCAGTGAGAATGTATGTGTTTAAGAGGGAGGGAACGTGTGACTGTGTCTGTATGTCTTTGTCTACCTGTCAGGTTGGATCTTGGTCTGCCCCCTCGCCTGGCGCACCTCAGGCCTTACATTTAATGGGGGGCCTATTTCCCCTCCGTCACTCCCCGCCGGTGACGGGGGCCCCTGCCTGCCGGTGCGCCGGTGGTCAATCCGGTTCGGACCTGGTGCGTGCCTGACCGGGCCTGGGGGGGCCGGTGTGTCGGTCGGCCGATGCGCTGGGCCGATATCTTCCTTTGGTTGGTTGGGGCACCTCTTTTAGAGGTGCCAGGTTTGGGATTGTTGGGTGGTGCCTGCTCGGTGGCTCGGAGGGATGCGGATCCGGCGTCTCTGCTCGTTTGATCACCTGTTCTGTGCGCACCGTGCGTGGCCGGGTCATTGGCGGGTTGGACCGGCCCTGGCCCTCGTTTGAGGCCTGGTCTCGGCGCCCTGCGTTGCGCGGGATCAGGACCCGGGAGCTGGTACAACTTTGCGTCCAGATGCTGACTGAGCCCGGCCTGGGGATGCTGTCTGTCCCCTGCAGCTATTGGTGGGGCGCTGGGATGTTGGCGGTGGGGATTGGCCCAGGGCGGAGGCGTTGCGTGGCGGCCGGAGGCCGGCCGCGGCCCCTGCAGTGCCGGGGGCCCCTCGTCGGCCGGTCCCTTGTCGGGTCCCTGCTGGGGGGTGGGGTGCCCCTGGGCCCCGGCTCCCCTGGTCCGTTGACCGGTCCGTTGACCGGTCCGTTGACCGGCCCGCCCCGGCGTGGCCGGTTGCCGGCGGAGCCCGTGGGCTCGTCACTGCTGCCCCCCGGGCCCCTGCATAGTGGCCGCTGGATGTTCCGCTGGGGTTCTCCTTTTCTCCTCTCTTTGGGGATGCGGTCGGCCCCGCCCGGGTCCGCCTGGGGCTCTGGCGGTCCTTTGGATGTCTCTGCTCCGATCTCCTTCATGTCTACATCGATTCCTGGGAGACGGATTGATGCCTGCTCACACCAACTATCGAACACTCTTATGGAGAAACCTTATATGCACCAGCATGCTAACACACACGCATAGATGTGGGGTCTCTGGTGTTTAAGGATATATTCTTGGGCTGAGGTTATCATTACTAGAGCTTGATTAATCGGTACCATGAGTTTTTCTGTGACATTGTTGCTGTATTTTTATATCTATTTTTGTGTGATGTGGTTGTGTAATTCTTAAGTTCACAATGTTTGGTTGGTTTTGTCGATGTTCCTTTTTCGTGTTTTGTTTTTCCCCCTCTCTCTGCCGTCCTGTGGGTATGGAGGCAGACTTCAATGTTTTCCTGTGTTTTCTTTGTTCCCCTTCCTCTCTTGTATTTTCAACTCACCCTCTCTCATGACATTTTGTTTCCTACCTCTCTTCTTCATCTTCCTTCTTTCTTCTCCTTAATTTTCCGTCTCCGTGTCCAAAACATCAGGAAATAAAAACCCCAACAATTCATAATAAAGATTTTTCACACATAAATCAAGTGGAGTACTATAGCAAAAGCTGTACTGCTCCGCTTGTGAAAGTAAATCTGTTGGGCTTCTACTTGGTACTCAGACACCAATTCTGAGCTCCACACTGCCAAACAGGACACGTATAAAAAAAAAAAAAAAAAAAAGTACGAAGAAAACGCAGAGGAGTGACTAAAGGATAAAATCTAAAAAATAACACAAGAGCACAACAGAAACTCAAAGTCCAAAAACACACGACAGGAAAGGAAAAGAGGAAGAAACAGAAAAGATATAAACACTAAGCAGATCTCAAATCACAGAACCGCAATTTCTAATGTGAGTAACAGAACTAACAGAGGAATAAACTGAAAATGATGAGAACTGAATGAAGATCAGAACCCAACACAACACAATAAAACTAAAAGAACAAATAGTTATGGTTATGACAGTTATTGACTTGCATTTACTCCTTCTTGAAAAACATTTGGAGACAATACACATTCACTTTCATTTTGTCTTTGACTTCACAGCAATCCCTCATACTGAACAAGCATTTAGTGACAGTGGAGAGGAAAAACTACCCTTAAACTGGAGGAAACCTCCAGCAGAACCAGAACCACAACCTGGCTCAGTGTAAGAGGGCATCTGCCACAACTGACTGGGGGTTTGAGAAAACAAAGTACAGACACAGAAGCACTGAACAGGAGTACTTTCCAAGAAAAAGTTGAGTTTTTCTTTATATGATAACAGTTGTCTACCACAGAGACAGACATGTAAAGATAGAGATAGGTGTATAATCTATAGGAAGAGACCATGAAGGTATTAGCAGCGGGAGCTCAACCAATGGGAAGGTGTCACAGCTAAACAGAACACCATAACTTTGATGAAGATATTAAATAAACTAAGAGAGTGAATAAACTTAATAGTAGAAAAACAGCTGATAATGGAAAATTAGAGAGTAGTAGGAGAATTTAGCAGTGCAAAGTCTGTATTTTTGTAAGTCATCTTGATCGAGAGACGGTTAAGGTTTAATTACAGCTACCTAAAAAAGTATGTATCTGTTTACTAAATATAGATTCATCATGAGAAACTAGTCCATTCATTTGTTACCTCAAGGCTGGACTACTGTAATTCTTTACTATCAGGTAGTCCACAAAATGCCATTAAAAGCCTTCAGTTGATCCAGAATGCGGCAGCAAGAGTTCTGATGAATATTAAAAAGAGAGATCACATTTCTCCTGTTTTAGCTTCCCTTCATTGGCTCTCTGTTAAATCCAGAATAGAATCTAAGATCCTTCTTCTTACATACAAAGCCCTTAATAATCAGCTCCATCATACATCAGAGATCTAATTGTTCCATATGTTCCTAACAGAGCACTTCGCTCTCAGACTGCAGGTTTACTTGTAGTTCCTAGGATTTCTAAAAGTAGAATGGGAGGCAGATCTTTTAGTTATCAGGCTCCTCTCCTGTGGAACCAGCTCCCAGCTTTAGTCCGTGAGGCAGACACTCTGTTTACTTTTAAGGCCAGGCTTAAAACTTTCCTTTTTGATAAAGCTTATAGTTAGAGTGGCTAAGGTCATCCTGAGCTATCTCTGTAGTTATGCTGCTATAGGCTTAGACTGCTGGAGGACAGAGTTACCACTTTTCTTCACTCTGCTACTTCCTTTTCTCCTCTACTACACTCCAGTTGTATCATTTGCTGTTATTTTGACTGTTAACTTTGTTTTTTTTTCTCAGTGTTTTTCTCTCCATAGAAGCTACACCTGTTCTGGTATCCTGCTTGGCTGCAATGGCCTGTTAGACGGGGGGCATCCCACTCACTGAGCATCTACCATGTCTTCTTATCAACTTTTTTCTTTCTTTAACATAGAAAGTACAGATCTTTCGTTCTTTCTGTGTTTCTGCTCTGTCTTCTCAAACCTCCAGATGGTCGTGGCAGATGGCCCTTCGTACTGAGCCAGGTTCTGGTTCTGGTTCTGCTGGAGGTTTCATCCTGTAAAAGGGAGTTTTTCCTCTCGATTGTCGCTACATGTTTGCTCAATATGAGGGATTGCTGTGGTTGGAGCCTGCATCAACGGGGCGCAACTGCAAGTCAATCGATGCAATCTGCTGGGATTCCTTTAACAGAAAACTAGTTAAACCTTTAAACTGATTGGAATGTTTGTATTGAAATTACTTTCTTGTAAAGTGTCTTGAGATGACATCTGTTGTGAGTCGGCGCTACATAAATAAACTGAAATGAAGAAAAGCAAACAATGAAATATTCTCTTGAAAGGTATTAACCCTTGTGTTCCAATTTAGGAAATATCAATTACCATTTTGATTGTTACAGTAATCGGAATTCACAAAATAAATATTAGAACAGGAGTGGTTATGAATTCAAGATATAATTCTACTCTATCCATATGATATATTATTTGGGAGATAATAGGATAACAGATTCCTGGGTGAATTTTTTTTTCTTTGGGTACAAAGACTTTTTAAATTCTCCTCACCATCTATCCATAACCTAAGGACCTTTTAATAGAAAATATACTTAGAAGATGTTTTTTAATCCTCATTAAACTCTAATCACTGAGTATGCGTATAGAAATATGTGTTTGTGTGCATGAGCATGTTTACACTAGAAACCCAATCTGGATTGTCCTTCCAGCCACCCTACACAGGAAGTCTAACTGCTGACAGGAAGGAAGCTCCCTCCCCAGCTCAATAGCTCTAATTATACTGCTGAAGGCATTTCCCATGTCTTCCACAGCATCTTCCTCAGATCATTTCTCCAAAAAAAGCAAAACAACATACTTTGGTACAGGTGTTGGAGTAACACACTGTAAGCTTGGTATACCTGATGAAGCTTAGTTTGTGTAGCTATGAGGTTTCAAATCTGGGTCATAAACAGGAAAATCCAAAATGGCCACAGTGATAAGTACCTAAGACAAATCACTAGGTTAACCAGGAGAACAGACTGCAGTATACCAGATCTGGTAATGCATATTTATTTATTCAAGTATTCATATCCTTTGAGCCTTTTCATATTTTGTCACTTTAAACCAAATATAGTGTAAATGTAAAGTAGAAGGCAAATGGTAAATGATTGTCCATATATCTTCAAATAAAAATCTGAGAAGTGTGGGGAGGAGTTGTGTTTAGCCATTTTTAGCAATTTTATGACCTGTGCCACTTTAACTATAAGCTTTATCAAAAAGGAAAGTTTTAAGCCTGGCCTTAAAAGTAAACAGAGTGTCTGCCTCACGGACTAAAGCTGGGAGCTGGTTCCACAGGAGAGGAGCCTGATAACTAAAAGATCTGCCTCCCATTCTACTTTTAGAAATCCTAGGAACTACAAGTAAACCTGCAGTCTGAGAGCAAAGTGCTCTGTTAGGAACATAAGGACCAATCAGATCTCTGAGGTATGATGGAGCTGATTATTTAGGAAAATGTGATCTCTCTTTTTAATAATCATCAGAACTCTTGCTGCCGCATTTTGGATCAACTGAAGGCTTTTAATGACATTTTGGGGACTTCCTGATAGTAAAGAATTACAGTAGTCCAGCCTTGAGGTAACAAATGAATGGACTAATGTCTCAGCATCACTCCTGGACAGGATGTTTCTAATTTTAGCAGTATTCCTGAGGTAAAAGAAGGAAATCCTAGAAACCTGTTTAATATGGGATTTGAATGTCATGTCTTGGTCAAAAATAATGACGTTGTTGGGATGCTGTTCTTCTGGGAAGTTAGTAAGAGTGATGTAAAGATGGATGAAGCTAAATAAAGCACAATCCTGGAAGAAAACCTGTTAAAACCTGAAGGACAGCTACCAGAAACATCCAGCCAGATATATTATAAAATGATTTAAATCAAATCATATTCATGTGTTGGAGTGGTTCACTCATAGTTCAGAGCTAAATCCAACTTTGAGTTTGTGGCAAAACCCAAAACATGATGCTCACAGATGCTCTCCTTTCAGGTTTGATGTTGCTAGGGTGTATTTCTGTCTCTAAAATTGCAAAGCTGGTAGGGACATTTCAAAACCAGCTGTGCTTGCAGCCAATGGTGGTCGTTTTCTTCAAAGTGTACACAATAATTTTTTTAAACTGTAAATCATGTATCATTTTACTTCCACTTCATAGTTGTCGACTAATTTGTGTTGATCTTGCACATAAAATATCAGTAGAATGCATTGAAATTTCTGGTTGTAATATGAAAAAAGGGGTGTGAATACTTTTGCAAGGCACTATAACAACAGTTCAGATTTTATCATGGCAACTGGGCGTTACAACAAACATACAATCTATGGCCATGTATTCATTTAATTTTCAAAATAATTTTTTATGTTACCCTGGCCTTCATGCAAACATTACCATCTGGTTTAAGAGACACTACAATGAGCTTAGAGTTTTTTTTTTTACAACTTTAACACCCCCACTCATCATTGTGATTGAATATCTAGGAATGAACCCAGTGCAACCTCCACTGGACCACCAGCTGCTAATGTCTTGGTGAGAGACCCCAGCAGAGGTCCTGTGACCATACCTCAGGGTTGTGGAGCTGCATTAGAGAGCCCACAATATTAGATAGAGCATTCAATGTTTGAGTAGATCAGGATTCAGATCTTCCAAATTTAAGAGACAAAAATGAAACATTTTAATAAGGATGTAATTACATAATAAAATATGAAGCTAAAAACCTAAGTATGGAGCATGGTAATCAATAAAAGAGTATATGACAATGTTGGTGAAATCTGTAGTTAGACTTTACCTGAAGATGACTTTCACTTCTTTCAGTTCTTCCCACTTCTCTTAAAGCCAAAAGCCCTTAATGCTGTGTTAGCTTGACAAATGTCCTAGATTTGGTCTCTGAGCGGACCAGGCGCCTGAATCAGCTTTTCTTGCTTCTTTTTTCCTGCTTCCTGGATAAACAGAGTTCGTCTGTTTTTACAAGTTAACGTATTTTTCCCTAGACTTTGGATTTAAACATGATTTAAATGTTAAAGGGTTCGGCATATGTTTAATGCCTTTCTTCTCACAGACTTATGCCTTTGTCCCTCCCACCTTCTTCCACTCTCTCGCTCTCTCTCTCCCCTCAATGTTTTCCAGATGTGTGTGTTGTTGCCCATCCCATTCAGGATCCCTCCCCCTACTGTTTTTTCACACTACTGGTCCCTCCTCGGGCAACACACTCCAGTTCGTAGCATGTCTTCTAAACTACATTTTTTACTTCTTTGTTCCAGAAATCTGAGGTCAGTCTCCTGTTTCCTCCAGTTCGGTGACACAATCCAGCATACAGCAGAAGTTCAACTACTTTCTGACACAGCGGAATACACAGGCTGGGCCACATCCTGACCAAACAGTAGATTAGGTCCCATTTTAGCTGATCATGCTCAGAGCAAATGATTGTATTTTAGGATCTTAGGTTTTTAAGTAATTTATTTTGATTTCTTTCACAACCATATTGTAAAGTTAATTTGATCAGAACATGTTTTGTAGTGGATTTTCTTAATGCTGCTTTATTTAATTTTGGTGTACTGCTACTGGCTAGATAGCAATGATAACAACAGAGACTCTTTGTTCTTGTATTATTCATATCAGCTGATTAAGAGAAGGAACAACCAAATCCAAAGTAGCAACATCCCTTGCAATGCACAAATCAGGTTTAGGAGAAATAGTTTAATCAAACAGCTATGGACAAACAAAACAAAACATGAAATTATTTTACTGTGCAAACCTGCTGATCAGAAAAAAACTGACATTTAAAATCCTGGTTTGTATCAAATCTTTAATTGGACTTATTATGAAGGACTAATTTGTCCTAGTTTTTAGAAGACTAACTACCTACTTACCTTTCACCTGAGGGGAAGTGAATGCTTTAGACCAGCTACAATATTTATCTTTATTAATAGATCTGTCTCCAGATGTACAGTGGACACCCGGCATTTGCAGAACTTAGTGACCACAACCTTAAATGAATAGTTAAAATCTGCAAATACTTTAAAGGAATAATATGCATTAATATGTGCAGTGGGAACCTACTTAGCTCTAATGCAGAAGCTAACACCTACAGTCTTCCTGATCTCCGCTTTTGGGGGTACCGCCAATTAACTCCAAGAAACATTACTGGATCACCTGGGTGGCTTGCAAACAGTAGCTGAAAGCGTGTCAATTGCACTTTGATATTTAAGCATTCCATACTGCATTTTTCATTTATATATGCTCTTTGAAAAAATCAGCAATTAGGCAAATTTTCCGGAAAACCTTTTGACATAAGTTCCACAGCAAAACATGCGGACAGTTGAATCTGCGAAAACTGAACCGAAAAGGTAGGGGTCCACTGTATTTGAGGTTAATAAGACACTAAGCAAGCGTAGAGACAGCTGTGATGAATATTTTCCTGTGTGTAACTCCTGGGTTCCCAAAAGTAAATACACTCACTGGCCACTTTATTAGGCACACCTGTCCAATTAACGCAAATTTCTAACCAGCCAATCACATGGCAACAACTCAAAGCATTTAGACATTTAGATATCAAATCAAATCAAACTTTATCTATAAAGCGCTTTTCATACAAATACTATCTCAAAGTGCTTTACAGATTAAAATGACCCCACATAACCTCCCCCCCCCCAGAATGAAGATATGATCACAGTTATACCCCCCCCATCTCCCATGCACGCACACACTTCTAAGCAACAGTAAACAAGGACATTGGGCCGAGTGCGGATGAGCCAGGTAAGGAAATGCCATCAGGGGAGCCAACTACATCGGCAGCAGCAGATCGACAGCAGCATCCAAGGCACTGGCCCAGGGCGCCCAACAGAGGGAAGGCTGAGACCCCCACCTCCATCCAAGCACTACCTGGAGAGCACCCAGGCAGCCACAGCCGACCACCGCTCCTGAGGCAGAGGGCTCCCACGGAGGAAATACTGGAAGGAAGATTAAAATAACAGGTTAAAATATTAAAATAAAGAGTAGATAAGTATTAGATTAAATAGTAAAACACTGCTAAAATTCTAAGACTGATAAAATTTAGAATAATTTAGTGTAAAACATTGATAAACTTTAATCAGGTAAAATATGCAGAGCAATTAAGCAGATACAGATTAATAATCAGTTAAAAGCTTGGCTAAAAAGGTGAGTCTTGAGCCTGCTCTTAAAAACATGAACGTTCTCTGCAGCCCTGAGGTTCTCTGGCAGCCTGTTCCAGAGGTGAGGGCCATAAAACTGGAAAGATGCCTCACCAGGCGTGTGTGTCCTGACTTTTGGGGTGACAAGGAGACGGCTGCCAGAGGAGCGCAGAAACAGCAAAGGTTCATATTGTAAAAGCAGTTCTGAAAGATAAGAAAACCCAAGAAGATTAAGACACTTAAAAACCATTAAAAGAACCTTAAAATTGATCCTAAGACATACGGGGAGCCAATGCAATGAATTTTAGACAGGTGTAATGAGCTCCCCCCTCCTGGTCTTCGTCAGGACACGTGCTGCTGAATTCTGTAGAAGTTGTAAACCTGAGATAATTCTTTTGGGAAGACCAAAAAGCAGGGCATTACAGTAATTAATCCTACTGGAGATAAAAGCATCAGTGTCTCCATGCTGGCCCGGGAGAGAATGGGGCGGACTCTGGCAATTTTCTTTAGTTGATAAAAAACTTATTTTAGTGATATTTTTAATATGTAAGTTAATGTGTTAACTTGTATTCGTGAGCAGGACCACGTCCCTCATCTACTTCTTCTAATATACTCAGATTCAACTCACCTGGCATCTAACACCTGAATTTCATCCCTAATTACTCTGCGATCTATTTAAACTCCGAGTACCTAGCGACCTGCGACGCTCAGACTCTCGTCTCGTAAATCCCCCCCTCCCCTGACCCTCTATCTTGTCTCAGCACTACATCCCTATTTTACCATCCCCTCATCCCTTCATCCCCTCCCTCATCCTTTCAACCCTTCATCCCCTCCCTCATCCCTTCATCCCCTCCTTCATCCCTACACACCCTTCCTCATCCTTACCTTCATCCCATCATCCACTCCCATCCTAATCCTTACATCCCTCCATTCCAAGTCCTAGCACTAATATCTGTTTCTTTCAGGTAGTTTGTCTGGGGGGGTCCTCAGCAGGCTCGAAAAGAAGACAGATTTCTGAAGACTGCTCCTTCAGCACTCGCTCAAACTGAGCAAGCATGTAGCGACGGTGGAGAGGAAAAACTCCCCTTTAACAGGAAGAAATCTCAAACAGAACCAGGCTCAGTAGGAGCGGCCATCTGCCACGATCGTCTGGGGGTTTGAGAAGACAGAGCAGAGACACAGAAGGAACAGAAGATCTGATATAAGAGAACTTTCTATGTTACATAAAGTAAAATGTTGATAACAGGACACAGTGGATGTTCAGCCACTGGGAGCATCATCCCAGTCGATGCCCCCCGGCCAACAGGGCATTGCAGCCAAGCAGGATACCAGACCAGGTATATCTTCTATGGAGAGAAAAACACTGAGAGAAAACAAAGTTAACAGTCGAAATAACAGAATGTACTGTAATACAACTGGAGAGTCGTAGGAGAAAAGGAAGTAGCAGAGTGAAGAAAAGTGGTAAGTCTGTCCTCCAGCAGTCTAAGCCTATAGCAGCATAACTACAGAGATAGCTCAGGATGACCTTAGCCACTCTAAATATAAGCTTTATCAAAAAGGAAAGTTTTAAGCCTGACCTTAAAAGTAAACAGAGTGTCTGCCTCACGGACTAAAGCTGGGAGCTGGTTCCACAGGAGAGGAGCCTGATAACTAAAAGATCTGCCTCCCATTCTACTTTTAGAAATCCTAGGAACTACAATTAAACCTGCAGTCTGAGAGCAAAGTGCTCTGTTAGGAACATATGGAACAATTAGATCTCTGATGTATGATGGAGCTTGATTATTAAGGGCTTTATATGTAAGAAGAAGGATCTTAGATTCTATTCTGGATTTAACAAGGAGCCAATGAAGGGAAGCTAAAACAGGAGAAATGTGATCTCTCTTTTTAATATTCATCAGAACACTTGCTACAGAATTCTGGATCAACTGAAGGCTTTTAATGGCATTTTGTGGACTTCCTGATAGTAAAGAATTACAGTAGTCCAGCCTTGAGGTAACAAATGAATGGACTAGATACACAAACCGTATGAGCACTTCGAAGCTTTGAAATGAGTTCTTCCCCGGTCCAGCGGGTCAGAACAAAAGAGAATCTTCACCGGTGAGGTGTCCTCTGTTCAGCAGTAATTCATCCAAGAACTTCTGGCCTGAAAACAGTTTGAAAATTTTGCAACTCCCACTCTTATAGCCCCCTTTGGCCGTGATGTCATCGCCGATGTCACCATGGGTGGTCACGGACCAATAGGAGTGTGTTGGGGGTCACTGCTAGAATTGCTGGGAAATGTGGTCTGCTCAGTCCATCTGATTAGAAATGGAATCACAACAACGTCATTACTGGAGGCAAATTTAATGCCATCCAGATGAAATGATTGACTAAGCAGTTTATTTTCAGAGCTTCTGGTCCATAAAGGCAAAACCCGGTTTTTATGATCGGTTATGATCGACTGTCTCAAAAGCAGCACTGAGATCTAACAGAACCAGAAAAGAAACTTGGCGGCCTATTGAGGCTCTGGGACAGGGTTTGGGTGAGTGAATGGATGCTTGAACCTCAACTACAGTCCTTGATGGTGCTATGTGAATGTAGTGAGAGGCAACAAAAGCTAAACCTTTGTGCAACCTGTAAAAAGGAGATGAGCGTTGGCCATTGCATGGGTCAGCAAGTGGAGAAGCTGGAGCAAATGATAAACAATAAAAGGGGCATACGTCCCCTGGCACAAGATATTTCAACATCTACTGGAGAATTGGCTGCACCAGAAATCCTGCTCTTAGACACCATGCCAGGAAACACTGCAGAGTCAACCATAGTAGAAGATCAGTTGAGGCCTGTACCAGAAAGTAATGTCTTCAGATGTCCCACACATCCTAAGAAGTTGAAAGTTTGGATATATAGATGGAGCAAGCACAATTGATGGTGAATTAGTGACTGTTCTGCTCTGGAGAAATGAAAGCAAATTTTAGAAAGCTTGAAAGGGCTTTTTTTTTTTAAATGCACAAGCAGTGATGGCTAACGTTCAATACGAATCTCCTGAGGAATATATTGAGGCCATAGAGAGAACATTTGGGTTGACAGAACGTCCTGAGGATCTCTACTTCTTCTCCAGAACCTTAGACCAAGATGTAGAGAAAAGTAGCGCGAATACTTACAAAAGTGCTTCGAGGAGGAATAACTCCCCATAAAAGAGACAGTGACAGGTAGAACAGATGCTCCATATAGCTATAGAGTCTGAAAAACTGCTCCTGCAGTGATATCTTAAAGAAAAAGAATAATCCTCCCCCGCTCCTGACACTGTTGAATGAAATCAGAGAGGAGGTATTTCAACATACAAGGAGGAAGTTTTCTCACTGAGTAAGACCAGTTGTCAGGCAGGTGAGGGTGGAAGATGAAAATAAGTTAGAGTCTGAAGTCCAAGAGCTGAATGCCAGAAATAAAATGCTGCAGTCCGAAGTGTCAGTTAAAAACCATCTAATTGGTTGCGTTTCACAAAGAACTCCACACTAATGAAATTAGATTTAGAAAAACTAATGATGTGCAGGCTATAAGAAATCAAGCTGAAGATATAAAGCATCACCTCAGTAGGGTTGCAACATGTACAAATCATCAGCATACCCAAACTGATGGATGGAGGGACAGATAAAATGGAATAAAGTAAACAGAGCCAAAAAAATGCAAAGCAGTCATGAAAAGGAAGACTTCTTCCGTCATAGATGTGTCATGTTCGTAATAAGTTTCCTCCCAAGGTGTACCGAAGCCCTGAAAGGCAACGGAGGAATTTGTTTTTTGAAAACCCTTTTTCTTTTTCTTTTTTTTCTTTATTTAAATGTGTCCTGTTTGGCAGTGTGGAGCTCAGAAAGGGTCTCTGAGTACCAAGTAGAAGCCCAACAGATTTACTTTCACAAGCGGAGCAGTACAGCTTTTGCTATAGTCCTCCACTTGATATATACACACGTGCTCAAATTTGTTGGTACCCCTCCACAAAAAATGAAGAATGCACAATTTTCTCTGAAATAATTTGAAACTGACAAAAGTAATTGGCATCCACCATTGTTTATTACATATTTAATAGAAACCAGACTTTGCTTTTGATGTTTCATTCAACATAATATTGTAAATAAGAAAACAAATGAAAATGGCATGGACAAAAATGATGGGACCCCTAACCTAATATTTTGTTGCACAACCTTTAGAGGCAATCACTGCAATCAAACGTTTTCTGTAGCTCTCAATGAGACTTCTGCACTTGTTAACAGGTAGTTTGGCCCACTCTTCCTGAGCAAACTGCTCCATCTGTCTCAGGTTTGATGGGTGCCTTCTCCAGACTGTAAGTTTCAGCTCTTTCCATAGATGTTCGATAGGATTCAGATCAGGACTCATAGAAGGCCACTTCAGAATAGTCCAATGTTTTGTTCGTATCCAGTCTTGGGTTCTTTTAGCTGTGTGTTTTGGGTCATTATCCTGTTGGAGGACCCATGACCTGCGACTGAGACCGAGCTTTCTGACACTGGGCAGTACGTTTCGCTCCAGAATGCCTCGATAGTCTTGAGATTTCATTGTGCCCTGCACAGATTCAAGGCACCCTGTGCCAGGCGCAGCAAAGCAGCCCCAAATCATAACCGAGCCTCCTCCATGTTTCACTGTCGGTATGGTGTTCTTTTCTTTGAAAGCTTCATTTTTTCGTCTGTGAACATAGAGCTGATGTGACTTGCCAAAAAGCTCCAGTTTTGACTCATCTGTCCAAAGGACATTCTCCCAGAAGGATTCTGGCTTGTCAATATGCATTTTAGCAAATTCCAGTCTGGCTTTTTTATGTTTTTCTTTCAAAAGTGGAGTCCTCCTGGGTCTTCTTCCATGGAGCCCACTTTCGCTTAAACAGCGACGGATTGTGCGATCAGAAACAGACGTACCTTCACCTTAGAGTTCAGCTTGCATCTCTTTGGCAGTTATCCTTGGTTCTTTTTCTACCATTCGCACTATCCTTCTGTTCATTCTGGGGTCGATTTTCCTCTTGCGGCCGCGCCCAGGGAGGTTGGCTACAGTTCCATGGACCTCAAACTTCTTAATAATATTTGCAACTGTTGTCACAGGAACATCAAGCTGCTTGGAGATGGTCTTGTAGCCTTTACCTTTACCATGCTTGTCAATTACTTTCTTTCTGATCTCCTCAGACAACTCTCTCCTTTGCTTTCTCTGGTCCATGTTCAGTGTGGTGCACACAATGATACCAAACAGCACAGTGACTACTTTTCTCCATTTAAATAGGCTGAATGACTGATTACAAGATTGGAAACATGCGTGATACTAATTAAAGTAACTATTTAGTTTGAAATATCACTATGATCCAGTTATTTATTATCTTTTCTTAGGGGTACCAACAAATGTGTCCAGGCCATTTTAGAATATCTTTGTAGAATAAGCAATAATTCAACTCTTTTCACAGCTTCTTTGCTTTATTCTATGACATACCAAAGGCATGCAAGTATACATGATAAAATAGCTTTCAATTTCATCACTTTTCAGGAGTAATGCAGCATTATTTCAATGAGCTGTAAGGGTACCAACAAATTTGAGCACGTGTGTATGTGTGAAAAATCTTTATTATGAATTGCTGTGGGTTTTATTTTCTGATGTTATGGACACGGAGATGGAAAATAAAGAGGAAGAAAGAAAGAAGATGAAGAAGAGAGGTAGGAAACAAAAAGTCAAGAGAGAGGGTGAGTTGAAAATACAAGAGAGGAAGGGGAACAAAGAAAACACAGGAAGACATTGAAGTCTGCCTCCATACCCACAGGACGGCAGAGAGAGGGGGAAAAAACAAAAAAACGAAAAAGGAACATCAACAAAACAAACCAAAGATTGTGAACTAAGAACTACACAAACACATCCCACAAAAATGGATATAAAAATATGTCACATCACAATGTCACTGAAAAGTTCATGGTACCGATTAATCAAGCTCTAGTAATGATAACCTCAGCCCAAGAATATATCTGTAAACAACAGAGACCCCACATCTATGTGTATGTTGAGGCTATGGCCTTTACTGAACGAACTGCATCTCCCAGCACCCATTGCGCTGCCCTCGACCCATTCTCATTGGTCTGTGGCCAGTGATGACATCACAGAGTTGATAAAAGCAGCGCGAATATTGAAATAAGCATCTCTATTGGTCTCTCTTGGTCCCAGAGCGGTGCCTGTGAGGAGACGCTTTAATCCACTGCTAGCATTTTCCCCTTTTTCCGTTCAAACCTGCTGGACCAGGAAGAACTTCCCTTTTATACTTCGAAGTGAATCGGCCGATCAAACGGACTTTCCTGTACGGGTAACCAGGTAGTCCGCTGGCCATCTGAGCTCTATTGAAAACAGGCCTGAGTCCCTCAGCGCCTAAAAGTCGGACGTCCGCTTTTCCGACCTCGGTTTTGCGCTAACCGCTCCTTTAAACTGGACACTTTCTACGTTCTTTGTCGTGGACTGTGGAGAGCTGACCCCACCAAGTAGTATTAAACTGATTTATATCTTTGGTCTGGGTAGAGGAGAAGGTCTTGACGGTTAATATCCGTTTTCTGTTGGTTAAAATAAGTTTGTCAACTGTTTAACCACTGTTATTCTTGGTCGTCTGTCGCCGTACACCGACCCTGAATGTGCATGCTTTTTGTGTTTTATTATGTGACTTTGGTTGCATCCAGAAGCAGTATATTATATTGTATTAGTTCCTTGTTTGTTTATTGTCTGCTGCGGTCGGCGCGTGTCTGTTTAGACGGGTCGCGTGGCCTCAGTTGATCCCCTTTCTCCGTTGCCCTCGTTTCCTTTGTCCAAGCCACCTTTGCTAATGAAACTAGCCTTTGTTGAATCGCCACGCGGTCTTCCTTTGTCTTCCTTTGTGAACCGATCGCGCCAATTGATAAGACTTGAGTTATTGATCGCATTGAGTGTGCTAAACTGAACCCCCCTCATCCGCTCGCTGTCTCCCCCCCACACACACACAGACAGCCGCATAAACACACGCCCCCCTTCCCTCGACGTTAACTTTGTTCTATATTTTTGCATGCGTTAGAATAGATGGAAATTATGAATGAAATGTAATCTGTAAAGTTCACCTATTTCATTAATAAATTCCCTTAAGTAACGAGAAGTTTCCTGTGCTATTTCAGTGTGTGCTGTGAAGTTTGTTTTAACCCCGCGGACGAACTCTACGCCTTTTCAGAGAGACTGACAGTCTGGTTTAATTAAAAGTATCTCATTTATGAGATTGGTGCCCCGAAATCTTTAATAAACAGGTTAAACTCGAACGTCATCAATAATTATATTAATATTAAATTATTGATTATAATTATTGATGCTCAGAAAACCAGACAACTTTTTATTATTAGTAGTTACAACAACATCATGAGGCTAGTGAGAAGCATGAGACGTTGCTGTCAAGCTGTCATTACGGCAAATGGTGGAAACACTGTCAATTTGAGTTATTTGGGGCTACCCTTGTTATTGTCTACATTTTTGGGGTAATAAATATTACACTAATGGAAATTGTGTTTCTTCTCATTCACTATTAGTAATATCAAAGGATACTTTTAAATTTCAAACCAAATAGGAATAGCACTCATGCAAATAACAGTATCCCTAACTTATTGTGAGTAGTGTACTATAAATGCTGGGAAATGCAGTCTGTTAAGTCTGGTTAAAGAACAAACAGGTAAAGCTTCTGGGTGCTGTTTGTTTTCCGCAGGTCAGTGCCGTAAGGGGGCCACTGCCACGATGTGTGTAAGGCGCATGCAGGGAATCTGGGTTATGGTGCCACAAAAGCTGCCGAAAGATGTCTTTTTAAGGCCATGTACACACATAGCCGTTTTTCTTTTTAAACAAATATTCTCACCACCTCGTTTAAAAAAAAAACCCTGTCCACACCTAATCGCATAAGTGTGTTGTTAAGCACATTCATAGACATGCCAAACCTGTAGGGGGCAGTAGTTCCCCCAAATCCCATCCCTTAAGAGTAGCTTTCTATGTTCTAATTTCTATATAGAGCAGTAATTGAGCTTGTAAAAACAAGCAAGCAAATAGCTCTTGGACAATCGATGATGCCAACACATCTCTGAGGGCATAAATGGTGTTTCTGAGTGGAAACAGGTTGCACAAGTGATGTCGGAGCATTTTTGTCGTGGAAAGTGACGTTGCAGACATTAATTGACTTTTGGAGCTTTTTGTCGGAAAACAGTTTCTATTTTGTGTATTTATTTCTGTTTCCTTCTCTCGGAATGTAGTGTTTATTGTTAGAAAAACCTCTTGGTATGACACTCAGGCACACCAGCTTGAACACTTTAAAAATGACATTTATGAACTCACCATCTGAAAATGGCATTTTGTTCTAAGGTTATCTACATCTAACAGTGAATGATCTGAAATATTTAAGTATAACAAAAAATGAAAGAAATCTAAGATGGTACATACTTTTCCAAATCCCTGTAGATTTAATGTGTCTTTGAAGATCTTTTTGCTAATGTAAAGATACTGTTTGGATGAGGGCAGTCTTAAATGCAAGCCTGACTAAACAAGTTTATGTAATAAGAGCCTTATAACTTAGAAATGGCAATCGTCATAAATATCGCTTCTATTTCTGTCTCTGGCTTCCTCTAGTTCACTGACACACTTATCTTTATGGTAGCCGGATGGTTTCTTGTGGCTGGGTTTCTCAAATGTGTTCCTCACAATTTGAACTGTATTATAGTAATGTGATATGCATATGAACAGATTCCATAGTATTTAGCGTAATCAGAATTCAACCCAATTCTCAAATAAACCTACTGCTCAACAAATATTAGAACTTTAGATCATAAAGGAGTTTAACAGTATTCATCAGAAGGATATGAAGTTATCATCCCCTCTCAGGTCATAATAAGAACTGTTTGGAAATCAAAGAGTAAAGCTGTGGTTCTTAACCAATCAAATTAGATCACTGTTTGAGTCAGTGATGTTACGGCAGGTTTGTAGAATGGTGCAAGAGGGCCATAAACAGATTATGACAGAGGCTCCTTACTATGTTAACAGCTTCACACAAACATATGCGGACACTGAACGGGAATGTCAGCAATCTGAGGTCATCCTTAAGAGAAACGGTGATGAAACTGTAACCTGAGACACGGCTGGCTTTGTTTACACTGCTGCCCTACATGCCCTCTGTCTGAAAAGCTGCTGAAGACAAGTCTTTGCTGTCAAATTACATTTGATCATAATCTTAACATAGTAAAAGCCCAGGATAATTACTTTATTGTTCTAAAAAATATTATTGCAGACTGATTTTAACATAACGGTTTACAAAGATTTGTGCTTTTGTGAAGAATAGTTTAGATTCAAGGACACTTTTTTAACTTTGGCTAAAGTAGTGAGGAGAATATATATCAACAGGTGTTTAGTTTTGATTTTTAAAAAGACTGGTAGCAAGAGATAGATCTTAATTCTGTCCAAAAGGAATTTTACACACTCCCATCAGCAGCAGTAAGGTGCCTTGATTTTCATAAAATGTATCTGGAAAGAAATCCCACCATGGATTACATTTTAAATAGCTAAGTAATCTCTAAAACCACTTGGGTTGACATTTAATAGAGCAAATATACAACTATATCAGAGTTCAGGTCACATGATTTGGTTCATATTATGTGTCATCATTCAAAAACAATCTGTGTAGAAGAAATAATGATCTAATCACATCAAATCAGGATTCATAATTGATTTTATGAATGTATGTCATTATTTTACTGAATTACTAAGCAGTGGGGAAATGCCGAATTTATCCTTTACTAATTTTGTATTTTTGCTCACTTACAAAGAAGCAAACCTTTTCCAAAACAAAGAATAATCACAAAAAATGATTCATCCATCCATTGCCTATACTTCTTATCCTTGCTGGGTCGCGGGGGGCGGTTGGGGCTGGTGCCTATCTCTAGGCACACACTCACGCCGAATGACGATTTAGAGGAACCAGCTAACAGCAGAGGTGTCAAAAGTATTCACATTCAATACTCAAGTAGAAGTATAGATACTAGGGTTTAAAAACACTTCTGTAGAAGTTGAAGTATCAAGTCAAGTTTTTTACTCAAGTAAAAGTAAAAAAGTACTGGATTCAAAACTACTTAAAGTATGAAAGTAAAAGTAATGCAATTTAAAAAATGACATTAAAGAATAAAGCTTAAGCCAAACCTCCCCCCAAAAAAGAAAACCCATAATTAATATAATGTTACATAAAAATTAAAAAATTTGAAACATTTGGAATACACAAGGCTACCTGTTTCAGCTGCATATTAAAATGTATTCATTTTAGTGCAATGCAATTACATTAAAGAACCATATGTGGACTACTGAGCATCAATAAGTGTTTTAATAGAGTGGAAGATATGATGACTAGTTGCCTATATATATTATAATGCTGCATTTGCCTGAGTCTCTACTACCGACATCTTGAACTCAGCAACATATGTCTGCGCTGTCCTGGCTGGGCTGTGAAGTGGATTTTATATATATATATATATATATATATATATATATATATATATATATATATATATATATATATATATATATATATTAAGAATAGTATCACCAAAAGTCTTACAACCTCAGCACAGATGAGATTGTGCAGACCCCTGCAATCTCTAATGACCCCCTTGGGGGCTTACGGACCTCAGGTTGGGAACCGCTGTTCTAGAGGCTGAATCTGCGCTCTGCTGCCACACTGGAGACTGGAACTACAAGCTCCACTTTAGCCAAAGTTTTGAAATTTGGGAACTTTTCTCTGATTCGAGTGATCAGAGGTCGGAAAGACTGTCTGAACCCAGCTTCATATCGCTTCAGCAGCAGAAAATGACGGAGCATGCGCTCTTTCGCTCAGGTGTTTGGCACAACACTGGGCTCTTTGAAGTGCGTTTTTAACCAGCCGCACAAAGCTTCCCGGTCTGAGATGATGCTCAGATGGCTTCATGCAAACCTTTTTATTATTAATTTATTGATTCAGTTACTTGTACTGCGCGCTTTAACTCCAACCTAAAAATATCTGTGCGTCTGCACCAAATGGTCAGGGGTGTGAATTATAATCTGTCAAAATGACAAGTGGCCTTTGTATTTTCCGTCACCGTTGAAAAAAAAAACACGGACTAATATGGAAAATATTCGGTTAACAGGACCCCGTGTGCACAGTGTGCAATGGATCGCATACAGCGGGGTGTCAGAATGGTAGAAGTTTAAAATTATGATCAAACCATCAAACCGCTGTCAAATTGTATCCAGTTGGTGCATTTTAGATTTTTTTTGCGTCTTCTTAATAAAAGACTTAATGAAACAGAAGTAACGAGTAGAAAGTACAGATAATTGCGTGAAAATGTAAGGAGTAGAAGTAAAAAGTAGTTCCATAGATAATAACTTCAGTAAAGTATAAATACCCAAAATTTCTACTTAAGTAAGGTAACGAAGTGTTTGTACTTCGTTACTTGACACCTTTGGCTAACAGTCATGTCTTTGGACTTTGGGAGAAAGTTTTAGTACTAGAGAAAACACACACATGCACAAGGGTGACATTCTGCAGAAAGACCCCAGGCTGGGAATTGAACGTAGGACCTTCTTGCTGCAAGGCAACAGTGCTACCAACTGTATTGCTGTATAGCCACTACAAGTTATATAAAAGATAAATAGGGTACATATCTGAGTGAAATAAGTAGTTGACCCCCCCAACAATTCCCAGTTTTGGTTCCAAGAGATTGGTTTAGGAGATCAAGCAGTAAATCATATAGAGAACTCTCTACATCAGCTTGTTATGTGTGTGCACCACATCTAACCACACAAATAATCACTGTCTTCCATGCCAACATCTCTACCACTATGACCAAGACCAAGACCTCAGAGCTCTCAGATGACCATCAGTGGGTAGGTTTATAAGGTGACAAGTGTTAGTGCAGGTGTTTGCATATAGAAGAAATATTGACCATCAGTCTTTCTCAGTTCTGGATCTCTGAACCTCTAATGTCTTGACTGCACAAGAGAGGGACTATATAGTCCACCCCATCTTGGTTCATTGGATGAGGATGGTCATTAATATTTGAGGCCTCAGCCAAGAACAGCAAAGGTGGAACTTGGATCTTGGTGGATCTGAAAACAGTTGGGACCACAGTCAGACCACTGGTAACATGACAAGATGTAATGGTTTCAAAAGTGTCATCTTGTGCTACAGAAGGCTCATTATAAACTTGCCAGTGAACATTGAAATGTACATGATACTTTAGAGAAACTCTTCTTGATCCGCCTTTTGTTTGGGGGAAGAGAAAGGCTGAGTTTGATGTGAAGAACACCACAGTCGAGCACAGCGGAAGGAAACACTATGGGGGGCATTAACATAAGTAATTTAAAAATGCCATTTATCTCACTACCTGGACTGTCTTCCATATATGCAAACTACACTCTGAGTTTTGTTGTGTCACTTCTTAGGAATGAAAGAAAACAGGTGTGTAATAGCAGGCTGCTTAGGGGATCCCCCCTGAAATAGGAAATCTTGTTTTCACAGCCACATACACACCAGTGGATTATACCCATGAGCTGTCTTTAGCTTTTTGATGAGTAGCAGGGCATTCCTGACCTGGCTGCCTCATGCTGACAAACTGCACTGAGCTCATGTGGTTTAAATAGCACAGTGGGAGGGCCAAAGATGGAGGCTGGGGTATAAAAGTGGAGCAGATTCACACCAAGACAGCTGAGGAGTCTGAAATATCTACTTGGAACAAACAAAAGCTTGATTTCTTTTCTAAAAGCTGAAATCAGGAACTGTTTAGCAGTGCAGTTATGATGTCCCAATATACAGCTTTGAGCAACCTGTTTGCTGATGATCCTTTTCTCCGCCAGGAGGGGATCCTTTGGCCGCTGCGTCATGAAGCTCTTTCCTCTGTGCAGCAGAACTTCTTCAGTCGTAGAAGCGAGCTGGCTGAAAGCCTCCTCAGGGAGCTCCACGATGGACAACAGCTGTTCAAACTAGCCCAGTTTCCTGTCATTTCCTCCACATTGAAAAGGTAGGTCCAAGATTTGAGACCCTCAGTGGTGGGTCCATCTTATCTGGTATGTGTTCAAACCTGTAGATGTTTAAGAAGAAGTCAATCTGATCCAGATGTTTGATTCTTGTAGACTCAATGAAGACAAAGAGCAGAAGACAGAGGCGGTCAGCACAGAGCTGCACAGAGACACAGAACAGACCAGTGACAACAACGATCTTCTAGTGACTTTAGATGCTCGGGGTTATGCTCCAGGGGACATCACTGTTAAACTTGACGGGCGAAGTCTGGCAATTGTGGCTATAAAGCAGGCCGGAGCCGAGGAAAACCAGTCCTGCTCCTCCTCTTCCTCTTGTTCCTCCTTCTCCTCCTCAGCATCGTCCCAGATGGGATTCATGCAGAGAATAGAGCTGCCTGCTCACCTGGACCTGTCTGGCCTCTCCTGCTCTCTTATGGATGATGGGCAGCTTCGGATCCACGCCCCTGTGGCCAAGCAGCCAATCAGTGAGGAGCACCAGGTGCCCATCCGGTACAGGACGTCGCTGGAATTCCCTATTAAAAATGACAAAACAGAGGAGGAACATAAAGACTGAGACTGCAGACACGAAGTGAAACTCATTTCTAATTAAGACATCCACACTTCCACAGAAAGACTGTATGATGAGTCAAGTTTACATAACTATCTTAAA
>OY747718.1:3535000-3600000 GCA_963556495.2 Valencia hispanica | reverse complement strand
TTTGGATGTCGTCTCTGCCGCCCTCCCTGCACAACTCAGAGGAGAAAAGCCACCTTTGTCCCCAAAGTCCTCCTCCTCTCTCTCTCTCTCTCTCTCTCTCTCTCTCTCTCTCTCTCTCTCTCTCTCTCTCTCTCTCTCTCTCTCTCTCTCTCTCTCTCTCTCTCTCTCACACACCAGAGACTCTTGGTTGTTTTTTATTTATTCAATTATTTATTTATTACCCATTCTACCTTGGCTATAACTTGTAAATACATTCTCTGTAACTAGTGTGTACTGTTTATATTTGCACATTAGTCACTTTATTTATACAGTCGGTTTACATTCTCCCTGGACATTCTGGATAGCTATAATACTTATGGCATGGTAACTTGTATATACTTTGTATTTACTCTATCTTTCTTTTTGGATTTTTTGCACCTTAAAATGTCTGTTCCTACATGTTAAGCTGGTCACTGGGGCCTTACATTGCCCCCGGGGACAAATAAAGTTATCTGTATCTGAATCTTTTGAGTAAAAATATGTTGAGGTAGACCAAAACAGCAAATAGTTACATAAACTGGGTCGTTTCACTGTTAACGACTTTTTTATCATCAAGACTGCTTGGTGCTTAGAAGCTTATGCAACCCTGATAGCTTTGTTAGGTATAACGATAACCTTAGATTTATAAATCTGATACTCCCAATCCAGTTTTCACACCTGAACAAGCCTCTTGGATGATAGATGAAACATATTCAAGACAACAAGAAAAGTCCAGTTGCCATCATTTAAACTCAAGAATGTCATATCCTGGATGACTGAGAATCTACACCAACGTGTTGAGGTAGTGCTACTTTTATTTGAGTAAGAATTTTGAGTGCTTTACCCAACTCTGAATAAATCACACGCTTGCTATGTGATCCCTGAATTGTGGAAAGAATTGGTCGCTGTGCCTATTGTTTAAAGGCACCACCCCTTTACATTAGCTAACTTCTTTCTCTGTATGAATAGTACTGTGGAAGGCCTATAAAGCCTCGTTTCCACTGAGTGGAACGGTTACTTCTGACTTTTCATTGGAGCGTTTCCACTGCCTACTGAACTCACCTTGAGCAGGCAAGGTTTACCCTGAACACTTGCGTGGAGTCATACTGGAGGGACGAGGAAGTGGGTGATGCACTAAAAACAGAAGAACAGAAGAAAGAAACAACAACAATGGAGACCATCCAGCAGCTCATAATTGTCTTTCTTGCTTTTTGTTTTTTTCTTTACACAAACACGACCGCTGTGTTTTATAAAAGGCTCTGTGCAGCGAGGAGAAGAACAACAGTTGTCCTCACTACGTGAATGTACTGAACAGAGGACCGGTGTGTAAAGTTGTTGTGGGGGTGACGTTTAAACTTACTGCAGTGTTTATGAGTTCACCCAATCAAAGGACCGTGTTATGTGATGCCAGTAGCTCCGCCCTAACCGCATCAGACCATTGTCCTGTGGACCTACACCTGTAGGGGGACCGTTAATGGACTGGTACGGGCCTGCAATATGGGCCGCTTTTACAACGGAAATAGACAAAAAGGCGAACCGGACTGGACCGAGCGGGACCAGACGCTCATTGGAAACAAGGCATTAGTGATCTGAGCCCAGGAGTTTACACCAAGACAGCTGAGAGGTCTGAAATACGTGTATCTACTTGGAGCAAACAAAATCTTTCTCTGTACATGATCCTGGACTTTTTAATTCCACCACCAAATCTTCTTGTAGCAGATGACACACCAAGTACCTTCCTACCTGTCTCCCCAATCACATTAGCTGTAGCTGTCCAGTCATCTGGGAGCATCTCCTGACCACCAAGAACAACTCCTCCCTGAAAACCTCAAAACACTCTTCGTTTTTTAGTTTCCACCACCTGGTCCTTTGTTGCCTTTGTTCTTTTCACCCTCCTCTTTTCTGGAAGAAAGTATTTATAATAGCCAATACCATCCTTTTCACAAAGTCTACCATCACCTGTCCTTCTTCATTCCTATCCTGAATTCCAAACATGTCCATCACTTCCTCATGACCTCTGTTCCTTTTACCAACATGTCCATTAAGGTCTGCACCAATCACCACCCTCTCAACTCTGGGGATACACCAGAGATGCTCACAAGTCTCTGAGCTAGAGTCCAAGTCGAGTCTCAAGTCTTTGAGCTAAAGTCCAAGTCAAGTCTCAAGTGTCTTTATTATATTAAGTCCCTGGTTATAAGTGTCGCATCATCACCTACAGCGACCCATCCAACACTGCATAGCTATATATAAGGAATTCAAAGCATGTAATATCTTATTATGACTCCTTTATCTATTAGCATACAGTATCAGCTTTGATTTTGATATAGAATTAGTATTGCAACATGACCAAAACACCAAAAATGCTTTACTCCTAAATTAATATCTGTATTTTGCCTTGTAGCATGAACACACAGTACAGTACAGACCAAGGATTCCTAAAGGAATATCCTAATTCCTAAAGGTTAATAAGTAAAAAAAAAGTAAAATGTCACGGGGGCAGCAGCTTAAGCAAAGAGACCTAGACTTCCCTCTCCCCGGCCACTTGGGCCAGCTCCTCGGGAAGAATCCCAAGGCGTTCCCAGGCCAGCCGAGAAGCGTGGTTCCTCCAGGAGGAGCAGCGGCTCTACTCTGAGCCCCCTCCGGATTACTGAGCTTCTCACCCTATCTCTAAGGGAGAGCCCAGAAACTCTACGGAGGAAACTCATTTCAGCCGCTTGTATCCGTGATCTCGTTCTTTCGGTCACCACCCACAGTTCGTGACCATAGATGAGGGTAGGAACATCGATCGTCCGGTAAATCGAGAGCTTCGCCTTTCGGCATAGCTCTCTCTTCACCACGACAGACCGGTATAGCCAATCGGTCTATCAATCTCCCGCTCCATTTATCCCTCATTCGTGAACAAGACCCCCATATACTTAAACTTCTCCACTTGGGAAAGGACCTCATCCCCGACCTGGAGAAGGCACCCCACCCTTTTCCGGCTCAAGACCATGGCCTCGGATTTGGAGTTGCTGATTCTCATCCCAGCTGCTTCACACTCGGCTGCGAACCGCTCTAGCAACAGCTGTAGATCACATTCCGATTAAGCAAATAGGACCACGTCATCTGTCGATGGAATACTACCTTCGAAGTATTCCATCCACCGACCCAATACGTCCCGCGTCGAGGACAGTAGCACACCATCCCCACTGTAAATAGTGTTGGTACCGCTTCCCCCCTCTGAGATGCCGGATGGCGGACCAGAATCACTTCAAAGCCGTACGGAAGTCGTTCTCCATGGCCTCTCCAAACTCCTCCCACGCCCGTGTTTTTACCTCAGTGACCATCAGCGACCATCCGAGCCGCACTCCGCCTGGCCCGCCGGTACCTATCAGCTGCTTCAGGGGTCCCACAAGCCCCGATAGGACTCCTTCTTCAGCCTGACAGCATCCCTGTCCACCAGCGGGTTCGGGAGTTGCCGCCGTGACAGGCACCGACCACCTTGCGGCCAAAGCTTTGGTCAGCCGCCTCGACAATGGAGGCGCGGAACATGGTCCACTCAGACTCAATGTCCCCCGGCTCCCCCGGAACGAGTTAAAAGTTCTGCCGGAGGTGTGAGTTGAAGCTCCTTCTGACAGGAGACTCTGACTCAGACGTTCCCAGCAGACCCTCACAACACGTTTGGGCCTTCTAGGTCTGTCCGGCGTCCTCCCCCACCATCGGAGCCGACTCACCACCAGGTAGTGGTCAGTGGACAGCTCAGCCCCTCTCTTCACCCGAGTGTCCAAAACATGGGGCCGCAGATCAGATGAGACGACAACCAAGTCGATCATCGAGCCGCGACCTAGGGTGTCCTGGTGCCAAGTGCCCGTATGGACACCTTTATGCTTGAACATGGTGCTTGTTATGGACAATCCATGACGAGCACAGAAGTCCAATAACAAGACACCACTCGGGTTCAGATCGGGGGGGCCATTCTGCCCAACCACATCCCTCCAGGTCTCACTGTCATTGCCCACGTGAGCGTTGACGTCCCCCTGCAGAACAAGGGAGTCCCCGGGAGGAGCACTCTCCAGCACCCCCTCCGAAGACTCCAAAAAGGGTGGGTAATCTGATCTGCCGTTTGGCACGTAAGCACAAACAACAGAATATTCACCAGGCACTTTGCATTGAATGTTTATGGCGGCGTCCCATGAGCATCAACAAATCAGAGCGTCTCACTGTAGTGACGTTGACGATCTAGATATGATCCACCATTGTTTAAAACAGCAGAGGAAGCCCCGCCCATGCGCTCTTTTTTTTGCTCAGCAAGTGGCGGGCTTTGCAATCTTCAGGCTTAAAAATGTATAGTTGCTTTGTGAGCGTTTTTTGATGGCAACAAAGCGTGCGGTTTGAACACGGCATAAATGTTATTGAGGAAACTGCATTAAGTAAATCTCATGACCTAAAGTTGTCTATTTAAAGTAGAAGTTAAGGGTCAAGCTTTGTTAGAACATAGTAAGAAGTAGCCTAACTATGGTTACTATGGGCTGCACAGTGGCACAATGTTGCCTTGCAGCAAGAAGGTCCTAGGTTCAAATCCAGCCTGGGGTCTTTCTGCATGGAGTTTGCATGTTCTCCCTGTGCATGCGTGGGCTCCCTCTGGGTACTCTGGCTTCCTCCCACAGTCTACCCAGTTTACCCAGTTTGGTTTGGGTAATTGGTCTCTCTAAATTGCCTTATATATGAGTGTCTGCATATATGGTTATATGCCCTGTAAGTCTCTGTGTTGCCCTCAAGGGGCAAACTCCGCCGCTCAGAATTGAGGCCAACCCGGAAGTAACAAAAACTGCAGTTCACCCCTCCTCCGCTGGGGGCTGGCTCCAGAAAGGAGCAATTTCCCATTGACTCCCATGTTAAAAAGGCCAACTTCACAGCAGAAATAAACATGTTTACAGCCTGGTTCAAAAAAACATTTTAGGGTTAATAGGTCAGGTTTATAGTCATGACAACTCTGAGGGGGGTGAATTTTTTTCTAACTCATCCGTTTAGACATAATTTAATCTTGAAATTATGAATAATTGACAGGTCTCGGATGAGCCGTCAGCGCTAAGGCTGGTGGCTAACGGTGGCTAACAGTGGCTAGCAGCTTGCCGCCATAGTCTGCTTTCCCCCCCTACTTGCTCCGGGGAAGGCCTTCAGCCTGGGACTCACGTTAAGACTTTACTTTCTCTGAACTTGGACATCAGTTCTATCCGCAAACTTTATTAGTGTTTAGATATAAATTGAGCACTTATTGGACAAAGATGGCTTGCTGTGGAACTGATTGCATTAACAGACCGTCTAAGAAGTCTCTGCTCCATTTTTTTCGGTAAGTAAAATAATATTTCTGAACGTTATTTTGTAGATGAAGCTCCTGCTATCTGAGGTTCTAACAAAGTAGCTAGTGAATCACGCTGGGAAACTACAAACTGAACAGGTTAAGATGTTGTGCATTTAAGATAAGGCTGCTTGGTCGAACATGGGTTGAAATGATCACATTTCTTATTTACTTTATATGTCGATTTATTCAAACTTCACATAGTTTTAGTAAAAGCAATGGACAGATGGGGCTTCACGATTTTATTTGACAAAATAATTGAATTGTGCTCATTTCAGCGTCTATATATATATATATATATATATATATATATATATATATATATATATATATATATATATATATATATATATATATATATATATATATAATGTGTGTGTACCAACACGTTATTTTGACGGTTTTAACATGTAAAGTAGATAAGAAGTGTGATCATTTCAACCCATTGTTGACCAAGCAACAGAGGCACATCTGTTAAAAAAAAAAAAATTATTTTTCCCCCAACTAAATCTAGATATATTTCATATTTTGCTGTCAGAGACTTTTTACTTTTTAAAAATGTATAAGAGTTGTCAGTTAAGGGATTATTCATTTCTGATAAGCTGTTATATGAGATTCACCTTCATTGTTGTACTTTTATACATACACACATAAGTGTTATGTCTGTGTGCTCATTTGTTTACAGCACATTTGTCTTGTTGTGGTGAGTTGGTTTCCAACTAATGTTGAATGCAATGTTGAAATTTTAATTTGTTTTTAATATAAAATGTTTTTTTCCTTACAGATCATATCAATCGCCTAAAACTACAGGAAGATCATAAGGAGAAGTACTCAACAACATATGTGCATCACCTTTAATGCCACTTCTTTCATATCCTTAGGTGCTGTCCGTTTTCTGTTTTTGATTAAATAAACAACAAATCAATGAAGTTTCTGTTTTTCTTTCACAGACTTTTCTTGTAAAGTGCCCTGAGATTACATCTGTTATGAATTCACGCTATATAAATAAACTGAATTGAAGCTGAATTGAACCCATCTCCCAATATATTTAGCCTCAGTACACACACACACCGACCCACACACACACACACACACACACACACACACCAAAGGTTGGTCCTCACAATTACAGCTATACATGTACACACACACACACACACACACACACACACACAACACACACACACACGCACGTCTTGCTATCCTTGTGTGTGTGTGGGTACATGTATAGCTATACTTGTGAGGACCAACCTTTGACAGCCCACCACCCTTGTGTGGACATTTGTAGTTGTGAGGACATTTTGCCTGGTCCCCACAATGTTTAACTAGCTATAAAACTCTACTAGTTAGGTTTAGAGGTATGGTGTGAGTTAGGTTTAGGTTAAGGTTAGGGTTAGGCATGTATCACTAATGGTTAGGTTTAGGGAAAGTGTCTGGGTTAGGCATAGTAAAATCAATGGAAGTTAATACAATGTCAACACACACACACACACACACACACACACACACACACACACACACACACACACACACACACACACACACACACATACACAAGGCCAGATTAACCATAAGGGCAACTGGGCAATTACCCAGGGGCCCACAACCTCTAAAGGGCCCAGGGCAGCAAGGGCACGAGCAAAATAGTGTATCTGGTAATCCTCCGCTTTATATTAAACAAACTGTCCATCCGAGCTTTTGCACTGCACAGAGAGATGCTGCGTTGCCTATGACTTTCAACGTGAGTTGAGAGTCATTGTCGTGCGGACTGACCAATGAAGAGAGGGCCTCAAGTTAAGACCCTTTCCTTATTGGTCAGTCCGCATGAGGTTGGTCAAAGGTTACACCGAGCGGGTTATGTGACGTCAGGCGTTGCTACAACAACAAAAAAATCAGACATGGAGAAGCTATGTGCGAGCGCGAAGCGGAAATTAAAAAAATTCAAGGACATCAGAAACGCAGAAAATTTAAAGTATATACCTAAAATAGGTAATTTCTTCACTGCTGTTAATGTTGCCGATAGTTCTGTTAAGTAAGCTTCCGTCAACAACGAGGACAACTCAGCTAGCCAGGACTTTTCTACACTGCCAGCGCCAGCTTACGTTTAAGAGAGCGAAGAGCCAGCAGCAAGTTCAAGCAACAAACAGGAGGCAGTGAGTCTGATCGTTGAGGGAAGCGATGATGGCCGGTCTCCAGTCTCACAGCCACTTGAGCCGCTTGTCGAGTCTGGGAGCAGCCCCTGCATCTCAACGCCTCTACTCCCTGGGGATCCTGCACTGTGGGGGGCCGTCACGGAGCGGCTCCGAGAAGAAGCGATTTACAGAGGGCCTGCAGCTTTCCAGAACCGGGCCGCCAAGTATCCTGCATCGGTAAGGGAGTCGGGCCTTGGAAGTAGGACATGCTCCCTCACCAACGATTTGCTTCACTGCCGACTTCCAAACAATCAAATTGTGCCAAGGGAATGGCTTCTTTACTCGTCATCAACTGGATCAGTTTATTGTTATGCCTGCAAACTTCTGTCATCCCAAAAGCATGCATTTCTCAGTGGATTCTGTGACTGGAAACATCCAGAGAGGGTTAGTGATCACTAAAAGAGTGCAGAACATGGACAAAACATGCTGTCTTTATTGCACAGATCTAAATATGAATGCAGAATGGACGCTTCTCCTGCCCAACAGTGTGAGTCAGAACAGCAGTACTGGAAAGAAGTCCTCAGACATGTGGTGGCTGTTATTACATTTTTGGGAGCAATAGGACTGCCATTTCGAGGCGACAACGAACTGCTGGGCTCTGCTCACAATGGGAACTATTTGGGACTGCTTGAACTGATCGCTGAGTTTGACCCCTTTTTAAAGGAACACCTTGAGAAACACGGCAATGAGGGTAGAGGTAAGCCATCGTACCTGTCATCAACTGTGTGCGAAGAATTTATTTCATTAATGGGTGAAAAAACTAAGCAAGTGATGGCAGAGGAAATCAAACATGCAACATATTTCTCTGTAATCATTGATTCAACACCAGATTTAGCACATGTAGATCAGCTCACATTTGTTTTTCGTTTTGTCAGTGCAGATGGCAGAGTAGTGGAAAGATTCCTCAGGATTGAGCCCATCCACAGCCACACAGGTGTCAGCCTAGCTGAATCTGTGATTGAAATGGTGCGTCGCTTGGGGTTAGACTTGTCAAACGGTCGTGGTCAAAGTTACAATAATCCTAGCAACATGGCTGGCAAATACAGTGGGCTCCAGGCGCACTTGAAAAAACAAAACCCGCTAATTCAGGGGCATCGACTGGGATGATCCTCCCAGTAACTGAACATCCACTGTGTCCTGTTATCAACTTTTTACTTTCTGTAACATAGAAAGTTCTCTTATATCAGATCTTCTGTTCCTTCTGTGTTTCTGCTCTGTCTTCTCAAACCCCCAGACGGTCGTGGCAGATGGCCGCTCCTACTGAGCCTGGTTCTGTTGGAGGTTTCTTCCTGTTAAAGGGGAGTTTTTCCTCTCCACCGTCGCTACATGCTTGCTCAGTATGAGGGATTGCTGAAGGATTGCTGTGGTGGGAAAGTCTGCATCAACGGGGCCCAACCTCACGCCAATGACTGACGCAATCTGCTGGGATTCCTTAAATAGGAAACTTTTTAACTGATTGGAATGTTTGTATAAATGTATTGAAATGACTTCTTGTTAAGTGCCTTGAGATGACATCTGTTGTGAATTGGCGCTATATAAATAAACTGAATTGAAAATTGAATTAATTCATTATACACTGTTTGTTCCCCATTCTCTGAACCTCGTAGGGGTTAAATGCATTTATTATTGCTGTGAGGAGGTTAACTCTTTTTTTGAACTGCTGCAGTCTCTGTATATATTTTGTAGTGCATCAACACTTGGCTGGAATACAGTTTTCTAAGATAGCGAACATTAAATACACTTTTAAATCCCTCAGCACCACCAGATGGAATTGCACAGCGGATTCCACAAAGCTCTCAAAGAACATTACGGGGCAATTAGAGATATATTAGCCAAAATATCTTTAGATTGTGATTAGAAAACACAAACTAAACTCGAAGCTGCTGCATTGGTCGCAAAACTTGGTCAACTGGAGACGGTAATAATGACTATGCTGTGAGACCGGGTACTGCATAGATTTAAGGCAACAAGTGACCAACTCCAAAAAAGTTATATGGATTTAGCTACTGCTCTTGGCCTTTTGCGCTCACTGCTTTCATATGTTGGCACTCTACGAGAACAGTTTTCAGAGCTAGAAGTATCAGCTTGCGTAGTCAGTGTGACACAAAACTACCAGTTTGACACTCAACGTGTGAGAAAAACAGAGATTTGCAGATGAGTCTGCTGATGACAGTGAAGTAGCTTTTAACGACAGCAGTCAGAAATTTAAAGTTCCAACGTATTACGTCATCATTGACAGACTTTGTTCATGGCTATCCAAGCGCATTGAAGCCGACACGTGTGTGACCTCTTTGGGGTTTTATTTGAGAGGGACTGTGATGATTGTGATGTGTGTACAAGCTGCTAAGGAGAGCTCCACTTATCCAACAGATCTGGATAGTTCCTTGTCAGATGAACTTATTCAGTTCAAGCACTTTGTGCAACATGAGACTTCACCTGTACACCTGCTGCAAGCTCTTGACAGACATGGACTTAAGACAACATTTTCGAATGTTTATGTTGCACTAAGACTGTTTTTAACCTTACCTGTGTCTAACTGCGAGGGCGAGAGGTCATTTTCTGTTTTGAAACAGGTTAAAAATGAGCTGAGGACCATAATGTCACAGACACGGCTCTCTGCACTTTCTCTCTTAGCCATTGAACATGAACTTTTTAGTGGCCTTGATTTTGAAGATATTATACATCAGTTTGCACAATCAAAGTCCAGAAAAAAGCCATTGTAAGATGCCAAATGAAAGCAAACATGTGCTTCCTCATTATTCAGGACTAAAATTGTGTGCTTTGCCAGATAATGTAGCATTTATTTCTGTCTTGTCTTCTTCAGAGAAACTGACAGATTTCTAAATGTTTATATAGCACCAAAATGTTTAACTGGCTAAATGTTGTTGTTCTATTTTAAAACAAGTTAAAATGAGCTTAGGATCAAAATGTTTATGAGCAGATATTAGTGATACTGCATTTTATTTATTTATCTTTTCCTTGAGGTGCCAGCTTTATGAAAATGCTATAAATTGTTGTGGAGGGATAACTGGCAGATTAAAATTCGTTTGTGTTGGACTAATAACTTGATTGCCCTGTTGAACTCTGAGGAGACAGAATCAAATTACACCTGATGACAGTGAGAATTTGAAGTATTGAGTATATTTACTGTATATCACAGTAATATATTCTGCATATGACCATATTATGGTGATCCTGGGGTCGTGATGATGGGGCCCTTGAATATTGTTGCCCAAGGTACAACAAAGTGTTAATCTGGCCCTGTGTACACACACACACATCATAGTACTGCCCACAGCTGAATGGTATTTGACCGATGATCTAATGTCAGCTGCTTTGTTGTAAACAGTGGTGTACAATTCATTCTGCAGGCGTGCACTCCTCTGCTTCTATAGGTACTTCAATAAAAAAGAAGGTCATCATTTTTCCAAACACCAGTGTGTCTTGTCACTTTGTCACAAACTGCCAACATCTGACTAATGAGTTGAATTAGACTGGAATGTGTGTTTGTAGCCTGAAGAAGAGCCCCCCCAACATCCTCACTGTTGAATAATACATTCTCTGCTCTACGCTGATATGTGCAAAGTCTTCCATAAGAGGTGGAAGATAATAGTGGGCAAAAAAGGAATGGTTGGATATTATGAGTCATTTTGGATCCAAATGTCCACCAAATGGTATTAAAGTTCTGACAAGATGGTAAGTGATTCATACAAGAAAACAAATGTTGCATTGCCATCTTATTTTGCAAACAAAAGAACAAGCTGATAACAGAGTGTATTCGCAGCAGGAACTAAATACTTTTATCATTGTACACGAAACAAACCAGGTTTGTTGTCTGTTAAAGAGCATCTGAGAATGTAGGAGGCAGAAGGCAGAAGGAAACTGTGAACAGCCATCCACCTCTGTGCTGTTTGTAGGCACTAGCAGATCACTCATGAGATTCATCAGCAATAGCAGCTCATGTTATTTGACTGCACCACCTGGGTGGCTTTAATCTTAATGTTCACCAGGCAATATAACCTTCATGTGAAGCACATTAATGGGCCTACTTTTTGTAATGACACAGATATTAACATTCAGTTGTTGTTGTTTACCACCAAGTGTCTTTAAATTATTTAAAGAAACAAACAAAAAAACCCCATCAGATAATAGGAATGGGGATAAGGACCTAAAACTGTGTAGATCTGTTGGACTTGGTTTGGCTGTAACCTGCGTTTTAAGTTTGGTGTTTCTTATCAATGGTCTCTGGATATTTGCATTTTTCTTGGCTTTTTGGTTTAACCATGTTTAACCATGTGCTAAAACAAGGTTTCTCCCTGGCCTCAGACTGTGCCCAAGGCCGTATCCAGAGTTTCAAAATGACCATGGTCCTCCATCCATTATCCCATGATCACTGATTACAAAGTAGAAACCAAAACTCAATTTAAATTTAAAACTTTACACTAAAGTAAAACTTGTAGATGTGTATGAAGTGTGTTTGTTTGTGTGCACTCGTGAGTAAATTCATGGAAAATGACATCGTCTGAAGCATCAGGGGAAACGAGGCTCATCCTTGAAGACTCACTGAAATTACATGAAATAGTGTATCAAATATGTATTTGCCCATTGTCTGCAAAATTAGGGCATAAATGCCTAGGTGTCAATATAATAACTAAACATATCTGTGGACTAGTGAATGTAATAAGGTCAGTCAGTTTTTTAAATAAAATTTGGGACAAGGGTCTTTATCCTGAAATGGATGGACAGTAGCTGTCAACATTTTTTCTCTCACCTATATCATCTCCAACCCCTCTCTGCCTTTTAACCACATTCTCCTTCCAAAAGTTAAAATTTGTTTGGTGCAGCCTTTTCATCGTCTGAAAAAAAGTAAACCTGTAAATGTTCAGTGTGAATTTTCTAGACTTTGTTGGATATAGGATGTAGGGGTGTTCCATCTTGAGTGCCTCACGAGTTCGATTCGATTCGATTATAAAACGATTATTTTTGTTGGATATTTTTTTCTCATTTAGGGTTTTCTCTTCATTCATTCCATGGCTACTTTCTACTCTTAAAAGGGGGGTATTATGCTTCTTCCAGGCACATATTACCCTTCTATAGCACACTCCAATAAAATTGTCACATTAAGTCTTTTAAAAGTCTGTCACATTTCCAAATCCACCTCAAATAAATTTACTTCCGTGTTGGACGCCTTGATTTTTGCCTGTGCCTCTCTAAGACCCTCCTACGCTTTCTGACACAACCCCCCTTCAGTTCGTCACATACCGTGCATCATCGCAGCATGCACGGAGCATTGACTTATATACAGTCAATGGCACGGAGTTGGAAAAAAAATCCCACAAAAGACGCGCAGCTGCAGCTGGTGTGTTATAATTACTGCACCTGGGACTCAGATGGAGTTGTGTGAGGTGGGGAGGGGTGGGGAGCTCTGCAGGAGCGAGGCTCTCGGCTGAGTATGTAAGGTCAGAGGAGGAGATGGGTGGAAAAGGCGGGGATAGGTGGGAGCAGGCGTTTCAGCAACCCCGAGAACAACAGCAGAGACTGGCAGAGACTCAAAGATTACTCTAACATGAGTGAATGGGTCAGAGAAACACTTCAGGTTTGTTTTTAATGAGTGAAAGACAGGTTCTCAGGATATTAAGCTTCAGAAAGTCCATTTTGCATAATACCCCTTTTAAATCCAATCAGTTTCCATTAATTGAAGTATCTACACCAATTGATGTCCTGTCTTTTGTTCATGTCAAACCACAAATAAACCAACACATGTCCAAAATATGTTTCATAATCATATCAATGTCCTATTTTCAATGAAGGCTAAAGGAAATGTGTGTTGGTAATTTAAATATAATATAGAGATAAGAAAAGATAAAACTTTATTGATCTCACAGTGGAGAAATTCACTAGTTACAACAGCTTAAATAGTTATTCATTGTGGGGGCAGAAAGTTGAAAAGGTGCAAAATAAGATAAATAGGTTCAATAATAAATAATAAAAGTAAAAACAAAGGCATCCTATGTACAATTAAAATAAGTAACTTCAATTGAAATTAAATGTTAATATTAAATATGAAAATACCAAAAATTAGCAGTCCAAAATGTTAAGTTCACTAGTACTGCCCACTGGTACTGGCAGGGTTTTTGTAGATATGTGAGGCTGGTATATCAACCTTGCGCTGCAAGCTGGATTCTCGCGAGATTTGGATTTTTCCAAACCCATGAAAATCCATCTTATACTGCTCCAACTAAACCGTCTGACTCAACTCCAGTGGTGGTGCAGACCAATCGTTGGTTAGCATCGTACTTTCGGGTGGGCGCATGGGCTAGTGTTCAGGTATGACGACAGTAGCAAGTGTCCAGGCAAAGGAAAACAAACATGGCCACCCATGGACGTACGTGTAGAAGCGGCTATTGAATCTGTGTTAGGAGAACTAGAGACGATGTATTCTTTGAAAAATGAGACAGGTGTTTTTCAAAACACCCTTTATGTGCATATTCTCCATGCAAAACCAACAGAAATCACCCGAAGACATGGCGTAAGTGAAGCGTGGGAGATTTTTTTTTCTTTATTTTTCTTTTTGCTTGGGCGATTACTTGTTGTTTCCCTGGCACACATGGTATACGTCATATGAGTCGTTACTGTGATTGGCTAAAGACAAGTCATGGTAGGCAGACACTTGCTGGCATGTCGTCAAAATATTATAAAAGATGGCCCTCCCTTTTCAGAAGCAGTTCCAGATTGATGTGTAGACAAGGGGCGGGGCTACACATACATCTGGCTTTTGCCAGGTTACTGTTATAAAGCAGAGTCAAAACAGTCTGAAATTATTGGGGATGAAGGACCTGGAGTAAAGCTCCTTTCACTGAAGGTGCCTATTTTGATCTCCATAAAAGAGGAAACTTGGTCAAATCCTTAAAGGCCCCACCACCTAAAGAGACCCCCACCTCCATCAAAGCTCCACCTGGCGAACGCTGACCACTACTCCCAAGGCAGAGGGCTCCCAACGAGGAAACACTGGAAGGAAAAGTAAAATAACAGGATAAAATATAAAAATGAACCGTAGATAAAAATTATAAGATTAAATAGTAAAACACTGATAAAATATATTTAGTAAAACATGCAGAACAGTTAAACAGACTATAATAAATAATAATCAATTAAAAGCTATGTTAAAAAGGTGAGTCCTGAACCTGCTCTTAAAAACATGAATGTTCTCCACGGCCCTGAGGTCCTTTGGCAGCCTGTTCCAGAGGTGAGGGCCATAAAACTGGAAAGACGCCTCACCATGAGTGTGTGTCCTGACTTTAGGGATGACAAGGAGACGGCTGCCAGAGGAGCCCAGAGACCACCAAGGTTCATATGGAAAAAGCTCTTCTGTTTTTAATGTGAGAGGGAAAAGTCAGCTCAGAGTCAAAAATCATGCCCAGGTTCTTCACTTGTAAAGAAGGATTAAAAGACAGCGATCGTAGTTTAGGTAAAAGTTTCTCTCTCTGAGCCTCAGGACCGATGACTAAAACTTCTGTTTTGTCCTGGTTGAGCTGGAGAAAGTTTTCTGCCATCCAGGATTTGATGTCTAAAATGCAGTTAAAAAGTGCATCCATTGGCCATGTGTCATCAGGAGACACGGAGATGTACAACTGTTGATCATCAGCATAACTGTGAAAGTTAACTCCATGTCTTCTGATGACGCTGCCAAGAGGGAGCATATAAAGGTTAAAATGTACACGGCATAAAATAGAACCCTGGGGCACACCACATGTAGTCTTGTGTAACTTAGAGGTGCAGGTATCTAGACTTGCCATAAAAATCCTGTCTGAGAGATAGGATGTGAACCATTTGTGAAAAGCACCAGAGAGGCCAATCTGTTTTAAAGCGGGTTAAAAGAATAGTGTGATCTACTGTATCAAAGGCAGCACTTAGAACCAGTAGAACCAACACCGTCACCTTCTGTGCATCATAGTTTAATCTAAAATCATTAAAAATCTTCATAAGGGCCGTGTCTGTGCTGTGGTTCACCCTAAAACCAGACTGAAATTTCTCCAGGACATTATGAGCATTAATAAAATCATTAAGCGGTATTAAAACAAGCTTTTCTAAAACTTTGCTTAAAAATGGTAGGTTAGATACCGGTCTAAAATTGTTAAAATCATTAAAATCTAAATTGCTCTTCTTCAGCATGGGCCTCCCCACTGCCCGTTTAAAGGTGGCAGGAAAGACCCCCGTCTAAAGGCATTCATCATGGTTAAAATCTCATCTCTAAAATATCCATAAGCCTAATTAAAAAATGAAGTGGGAATTGCGTCCAAAACACATGTGGTGGGCCTCACTGAGGAGAAAACTTTGTCAAAAATCTCAGCTTCTACCAGGACAAAACCGTCCAGTGTTTCCTCTGGTAAAGACTAACGCTCAGATTTGTCTAAAACCATGTTACTTTGAGAAGATAAAAAATTACATCTGATGGTGTCTACCTTCTCTCTGAAGTGGTCTGCGAACTCCTCACCGATAGCGTGTGAGGGGGTTTTCTGAAATGCATTAGAAGCACAATAATTTTTTATGTCAGTGGTGGAAAAAATAATTTTAGGATTATTTTTATTATCAGAGACGTTTTTTGAAAAGTATGCATTTCTTGAATTTTTGTACAGCGCAATTGTATGATTTGAGAAGTTCTGTGTATATTTGATGGTTTATTGTGATTTTATTTTTCCTCCATTTTCTCTCTGCTACCCTGCAATTCCTCTTTTGTTTTCTAAAGTTTTCACGTCTCCACGGCGATGCAAGTTTTGGGTGTGAACTTATAACTTTTAATGGAGCAAGCAGGTCGAGAGCAGATTGAAGCTTACTGTCAAAATCATTGACAGTAAAATCACAGGGAGCAGGTAAAGCAACAGGAGGTATGTTTCCAAAAACTTTAGGAAAACCTGCAGCCACTTTACGGGTTAGATGACACTTCCTGACAGTTCTCACAGAGGTCTCCCACTGGATAAAACTGGTGATGTTAAAAAAACACAGTAGTGGTCAGAGACAGCCAAGTCAACAACAGAGGACAGCCTGGTGGACAGGCCATACGTGATGACCAAGTCCAGGGTGTGTCCTCTGTTGTGAGTCGGCTAGATGACATGTTGATTAAAATCCATAAAATTCAGAATATTTAAAAAATCTGTTGATAAAGGATCTAAAAGGTTATCCACATGTAGATCAAAATCACCAGCTAAAATGATCTTTTCATAGGAGTTGTGCAGAATTGATAAAAACTCGGAAAATTCTTGAATAAAAAGTGCGCTCTGTTTGGGAGGCCAATAAACTGTGACACATAAAATCTGAGGATTACTAAAAACAGTTGCAGTATATTCAAACATGTTAAAATTAGCAAATAAAACAGGTTTGGCAGACAGCGTTGATAAACTTATAAAAACAATACCCTTCCCTTTTGCTACTCCTTGTGGAATAAGTGAAGTTAAAATTTGGTGGGGAGGCCTCTGTAAGAACAACATGGGCATCTGCACTTAGCCATGTTTCTGTTAAAAATAAACAATCAAGAGTATGGTCTAAAATCAGATCATTGATGATAAACGTCTTCTCCAGCAGAGAGCGAACATTTAAAAGAGCCATATTGATAGTGACTGGAGATGAAGTAATGTATGATTTATCGAAAGTGGGTCTTTTGGTAACTGTTTAAGATTATTTGGGTTGCAGTTATTGGGTTGATAATTTTTAGTCCGCTCTCTGGTGATAGTGACAGGTATTAATGACGTATGGTTAGGTCTAAGTCCAATATGTGAGTTGCTGTTAAAATCAGAGCTGAGTTCATAGGAGAAGGGACCAGCTGGACATCAGGATGTGGCGAAGGGGGCTAGAAAGGGCAAGGGCAGCTGGAGCCAGTGTGGTAGACAGGGGGGGGGGGGGTCGTGGGCATGCCAAGCTCATTGCCAGCATGCGGGTGCCATGAGATGAAGCCCATCTGCCCCAAACAAGTGCCTCCTGCCCCAGAAACTTTTAAAATTGTCTATAAAACCAATATTGGGAGTCACAGTGGCAGAGGAAAGCCAACTGTTGAGAGATAAAAGTCTGCCAAAACGACCAATTCCTCTGCCAACGGTGGGAGAGGGGCCAGAGATAAAAACAGACATGAGAAGTTTTTAAAAGATTACATCCACCAATTCCAGTTCCATGGCATTTTCATGTGTGGCAAACCAACAGCCTAGTAACAAGATGGGTGGGCGGGGTCTGCAACTACTACTTTGCATAAAGGTGAAAGAGCAGGCTAAACTGCTCATTCTGAAAGGGAAAGAAATCGCAAGACTTGAGCTGGTGAGATTGTTATGTGAGTGATTTTATGCAATTGCCATGTTTTGTACAGACCATAGAACTACTATAACTTGGTTAAAAAGAGGCATAATATGTCACCTTTAAAGGTCTCATTCACTCATTTTTTTCTATAAATTTGCTGTGGTTTCTAGTACGAATTATTGCCTTGTGAGTCATTTTCTGTGGAAAAAAAATGCTCTTGGGCTCCTGTTTCAGAAGTTAAAGTTTGAGTGGGTAGGGGGAAATGACAGGAATACGAGTCTTACTCAATAACAATCATTATATGTAAAGGTCTCGCCTCTGATTGGCTAACAGCAACGTAACTCTTATGCTGGCTTCAAAAAGCAAAAATTTACCTAACTTACTGGTGGTTCTCCACAGACAAATTCCAACCATTTCTTCCTCAGCTCTTCCTTCTGGGGTAAAAATGCAACACTGATGTGATATCTCCACAAATAACACCAGCCTGAATGTGTATCCGCCATGTTGTGGAATTATGTTGCTACTAGCAGAGACGTGCTCTACTCTATCTCATATTTCTCCAAATCAATACAGCCTTCCCATGGGCTGTCACAAGTTGCTAGGTGGGACCATGAATACTATTTTCGCCTGTGACGTAGAAGGGAATTATTATTTTTAGACTCGCTCGTGTTTGCCGCCTAAATTTTCCCATACAGCCTGCATATGCAACTTAAGTGACCGTTTGTATTTCGAAAAGAACAATTATTACATGGTTTCTCAGTAAACAAGACCTTTGATTAAACTTGTGAGAGCATAACAGGCCATACCAGGTTCAGTCAACAAATTGCACTGACTATAACAGGGTAATATCAATAAACAAAAATTAAGAGACAGAGAAGAAGGAACCAAAGGAACAGATGAAACCAGGGAGACACCAACAGCATTGAAAACACAGAGCGAAAATAATTTGGAATAGATCCAGTACGGAGCCCACAAAAGTTCTGATCCAGATCCACATAACGAATCAGGCCAGTGTCTATTGGCACAATGGGCCAATACTTTTTCAAATCAGGGCCCTCTCTGGGCCAGAAACGGTTTGGTTCCGGACTAAATCAAGACCAGATCTGGACCGAGTCAGACCCAGATCATTTAGTAATTCAAGATAATGTATTTATATATTTTTTCAACAATATTATTAAAAGACATAAAGTTATATAGATAAATGTTGCACATTAGCTTGTTTCCACAGTAAATAACACCCAACAGTGTTAGAGGAAATCATTCACAATTGTTTCTGTAAATGTGATCTTTTTCAGACATCAACTCTGAACTGACAGAGAATGTCCAGCCATCTGTTCTTCACCTCAAGCTGAAACCAACTTGGGTTCTGCAGCAGGACAATGATCCAAAACACTCAGCAGGTCCACCTCTGATTGGCTGAAGAAATACAAAAGGAAGACTTTGGAGTGTTCTAGTCAATGTCCAGACCTGGATCCTGTTGAGATACTGTAGTATGACCTTAAAAAGGTGGTTCATGCTGGAAAACCCTCCAATGTGGCAGAACTAGAACGATTCTGCAGAGATAAGTGGACCAAAATTCCTCCCCAGCTGGAAACATACCACATTTCATTTCAAATCAGCCTAAAGAAAGGAGATCCAGTATTTGGGGTGAAGGTGTGAGGGCTGAATCCGAAAGCTCCACCCTCTTCATTTCCTCTCATCCATCTATCTATATGTCGAGCTATTTTGCACCCTAAAAGTGCATTTTCTAAATGCTGATTCAGTTTATCCAAGAATAGATAAAATAGACTCCACCTCACTATTTTTTCTAAGCTTCAAATGTTTCTTCTCTTTTTGAACAGTTTGTCAGCTAATTTTCCAAAATGTTTTGAAGACAAATGCAAATTAAAAATGCAATTAGGTCCAATTAAAATTTCAATAACAATGCCTCAGTTTTAAGGGACTCAGTTGCAATTTGTATTAATTCATTTTTAAGTTGTATTCAAGTTGCATTAAGATAAAACGTTTGAAATGCCATACTTCCTACTAGTAGTTCAAATTCAAAGTAAAAATGTTTTGTTTGGTATCAGGGATATGATAAAAGTTCTTGGCCTCAAAAAGGTTTGAGAATCCTTGTCCTGGAGGATGACAAACCCCAATAGGACAACACCTCATTAGTCTCCTGAAAAATTCTCCGATATATCTTGATATTTGTAGTTATTTGTGGGTGAGTATGATTACACGTAATCAGAAGTGGAAAGAGTACTAAAATATTCTACTCAAGTAAAAGTATTGGGCAAGGCAAGGCAACTTTATTTCAATAGCACACTTTCAACAACAGGGTAATTCAAGGTGCTTTACATGATTTGGTGATTACTACTACTGTGATGAAATTTTACTCAAGTACAAATAAAATTACCAGTCTAAAATGCACTCAAGTAAAAGTAAAAAGTCGCTTATTTAAAATGTACTCAGAGTAAAAGTTACTTAGTTACTTTTTTTGACGGTTAGACAGTCTCTCATGGGTAGTGAAAGAAAGACAATGGGACATATTGATGTGGGAAAATTATTTCTGGATCTAATCTCTATGATATTGATCTAATAATTTAATCACTTTTATTATTAGAGTCAAGGAAGAGGGCTTTTACTACTCTTGTCTAACTGTTGACTCCTCGACAGCGAGGAGTGTTTTGGTTAACGGGCTCATGTTTAAGGCTGGTCGTATTAAAAAATGAAAAACGCAGATGCAGACTCCAGCCTCATTCCTATGAAGGGAAGAAGATACATTTCTTCCCATAACAGCAGGCGAAACCGAGTGGACAGGGGATGTTTGTTCTCTCTCCAGTGTCTGAGTTCCGGACAGAGAAAGAGTTGCCGTCGAAGAATCCCTGCTTTGGCCGCCGCCTGGAGAAGAACCCTGAAGTCTGGGTGAGGTTCAGTCTGACAAGTTGTCCAGAACTCACAGAAAATTTACATTTTTGCTTGTTGATTTATTTTTTTGTCCTACTTGTTGTTTTACACTCTACAAGTCTGTGTACTTTGAGAGGGAGAGAATGATTTTTTCCCCTCTCCAAGCCTGCAGGAGAGAGCGGCAGATAATAGTGGACTTTAAAACAAGAAAGACAGACCAGCTGGACCGAACTTTTCTTTTTTGCATCAACTACCGACCCGATGATTGATCCTGAAATAAAAGAGTGGACTTGCAGCGGGCTACAAGCAAGTTCTCTGTTTATTTCCTGGTTGTTGGTTGTTTTTTTGGACTCAGTATGTGCCCCAGAGAAAGTTCAAGAAAAAAAACGCACATTTCTCCTTCATGAAAGACTGGACAGTGCAGAGAAAAGACACTGCTATGACGATGGAAAGCCTGAATTTGACCTTCAACCAACAGTGTCCAGTGTCCAGAGAGGGTGTGGAAAGAGCCAGACTCTCCGCCTCCAATCTGTACGCCATGATGAGAGAGGAAGCAACCGCTTGGACTGTCCCGTTCGATAATCACAGAGTGCAGCGACTGAATGGGGGTGAGATTCAAAATCACTTTACAGAAGCAGACAGGGAAAGACAGTAGGCACATTAAAATGATTCTAAAATTGGGGGATCCGATGATCTGGACAAGCATAGACTTTGATAAAACGGGAAATTACTGCAGGGTTTTAGAATCAGTTATCATGCACAGTTGAGTTTAGGGGAGACATTAACAGACAAATCACGCACGCTCACACAATGAAGTTATGCTTGCTGGACTTTTTTTTGAATGGCTGACACAGATAAACTGGGAAACTGGGAACTCAGGTTACATTATTGAACAGTAATGTGGTCTCTTTTTCTTTTCTCTTCCTACTGGCTCAAGCAGGGGGGAATCTGCAGGGGGAAGCCACGGAGAAATTTGCTGCAACTGTTAAGTTTTCTCGATTTTAAACATCAGAAAATGCATAGATGTGAATGCACTTTGAACGCATTTTAGTACTGAGTTGGAGAGACAAAAGCAAATTTTGTTTGGGTTTATAGCCTGCAGATGGCCACATTTAGAAAATTTGTTTTGGCAAACATTTGAAAGACCTCTTCACCTAAATTCCTGAAGCAGCACCAGCAGACAGAAAGTAACTTTAATTCATTTGATTTCAGAACCTCACAAATCTCTGAAGCTTCAGAAAAAATAGTGAATTTTACATTTGTGAAGAATAAAATAATGCTTGTGGATTTGCATTTGACCTCTGTGTGTGGTGTTTATCTTGTCTTGTTTTGTGTGAGATGTCCCTGTTTACATTTTTGTGAGTAATGTTTTGTGTTGGTTGTATAAATTGTGCATTTAAATTTGTTTCCACAGGGGCCCTGAGATGATGAATGGATAGTGTGATAATTTAATGAATTAACATGATGCTGGTGTCACCTGAACTAGAAGGAATAGGTTTTTTAAGGAAAGCAAGGTAACTCCATGAAACTGGTTGTGTCTGAAAAGGAATTAGAGAAGCAAAGTATCAAATATAATTATTAAGGGATATGCTAAAACAAGTTTGTCAAACAAAAATGGAGGAACTTAAAATGAGAGAAGAAACATGTCTAAAAACACAGGTGGAAAAAACATATGGTCTTCAATTTAAGAACCAATAACTTTATTGTAGACTGACAAAAGTAAAAATAGGATTTGAAGGCATAGAGGAATAAAAGCAATTCTTTAAGGAGAAAATAACTTTTAAAAATGACTTAAAAGTGCCTAAAATGAAAAATCTTGCAGATAAGGGAATATTTGTTTTTCTAGGAAGCTAAAAAACAACATTGGGAGTAAAATGAAATATGGGTTTTCAGAGCCTGCTTTTGGAAAGTGAGACTTAAGATTATTATGCTAAAGAGGAAGTCTCGATGCAGAAGGTCTCCAATAATGTCATCTGGATGGATGTCTCATTTTTCTCATTGTTGTGGTTCAAGAACTAAATTCATGATAATTCCATAATGGACAATGAACTGATGATGAATTGATGAATAGAGAGTTGAAACTGTGTTTTATTGTCTTTATTTTCACTGCCTGTTCACCCCAAAAAACAGCTCCTATATATGTCACAAGTCATCCTGTTTGATGATGCTGTTGCCCTACACCCTCACTGGCCACGCCCACTTCCCCTTTGCTGGCTCTGATTGCTTCCACCTGCCAGGTCTTTATTTAAAGGGGTCATCACCTGAAATGTTCATTTTTTCCATGTGAAAACATGTATAATATGGTTTCCTAATGATTTTACCCTGGGCAGTAAGCCAATATTCAAAGTGCAGCATTTGTTTATCATTGGCTTCTCTAACCACCCCACGTGCACTTCACGTGCATGCGCCCTCAAAAACGTGGTGTTGATTTCTGTGCCGGTTTTACTTTAAAACGGCAGGATTTGAGCATTTATGAACATAGCAGACCAATGCTGCTGGAGCTCGCCCGGCCCTCTCACCCTCACATTCAGCCGAGCCCAGCCGCCATTACTGAAGAAGACTACATTACATCGCTGTTATTGTAATAATCGACTTTATAAGAAGGCAAACCTAAGCGTTTTATCACGTTATTGATCAAATGGTTGCCTTTACCATTCCGATACATTTTGCTGTAGACGTCTTTCCATCTGTTCGACATCTTCATTTTCCAGCTCTGGTTCGGAGTCGGGCTCGTTCATAAACGGTTGGATTCTGTAGGTCGCGGCGAGGTCGGGTTTCTTCATAACGTGAGCCATGTTGTTTTTTTGGAGAGTGTTGCAGTGGAGCGTCATCCCCACTCCTTCCTACGACCAATCAATGCAATCCTTATTTGCATTATTATAATGAACATCTGGGAACGCCGAAATATTATTGTCGCGAGACAATTCGGGTTTTACTGAATGGAAGCACCTTTAAAAATTACAAAAAAATCTTTTGACTAGAATTAATTTTAAAGGCGTGAAAGACTATGTTAGTGGGTAGTTATTCATTTTGGTAACAGGTGATGTCTCCTTTAAGTGCCTCTCACCCTCAGAGCCAGTGCAAGATCCTCTGTTGTCACCTGCCACAGCTTTCAAGATATTATTCATGTTGTTTGTTCCAGTGTATTGACCCACCCTGTGCTCCTCCACTGCTTCAGCCCTTACCCTGCTGGTACTGTGAGTAGCCCTCTTCCTTCTACTGAGTTTTTGACTTTCCACCTGGACCCTGACCCTGCCTTTGCTTAACTGATTTTGTCTGCTTCCCCTGGATGGATTTCATGTGCATGACCCTGGACTGTGTTTTTAACCACACTGTTTTGGACTGAGGGATTTCTGTTTCTCCTCCTCCCTGAGAGTGTCCGGTTCTTTGGTTGAATTCCTCACCTCCCTAGTACGGAGTTAATTTTCTGTTGAGAGACCCTTCCCTCTGGCCCTCCCCGGGGTGTTCCTGGTGGTTGAACCACATCTGCTGAGGAGACGAATTGCTGCTTCCCCAGAGAGCTGGAACCTGGAACCAGAGAGAGTTTTTGTTCAAAGACTCGTTTGTTTTTCCCCTATTAATAAAAGTGTAAACCTTCCCTTTTGCCTCGTTGGTTGTGTACTGGGTTCAGGTAGTACAGTAACCTGAGAGTACAATCTTGCCAACATGGACCCACAACCAACTGACTGGTGCACTAAAGTTGAGAATACCATTGGTGGGCTTGAGAGGAACATTCAGGAAATATTACATGGACTCTCAGAACTAAATAAACGCCATTCTCCTGTTAATCCTTCTGCTTCTGTGTCTGAAGCTCCTCCTTCCATCCCCTCCGTCAGCGTCCCATTCAATGAACCCAAGTTGCGGCCCCCAGAGCGCTTCAATGTCGACCCGGATCACTGCAGACCTTTCATCACACAACGTTCCCTGCTTTTTGAGCTCCAACCCTCTTCATTTCCTTCAGAACAGGCTAAGGTGGCTTATACCATCTCACTACTCTCTGGAAGGGAAAAGCAGTAGGGGACTTCTGAATGGGAGAATGACTCTGGATCTTGTTACAGCTTTGCTGAGTTCTCAGAGGAGATGAGGAGAGTTTTTGACCCTATCCGTCCTGAGAGAGAAGCATCTCGTAAACCGTTTTCTCTTAAAGAGAAGATCTCCATGCTCTATCAAATCCAGGACCATGAGCGCGTCGTGGACATCATATTCGGCCGAACTTTGGCTGCCGCCAACAGTGGTCAGTTGGTACATGGTCGGGCCTGGCTGCGGTGTGGGGGTTTGGAGAAGCCGCCACCGCTCTCTTTCATCCGGCCTGCCATTATCAAACCGCTTTGGTGCCCTGGGGCACAACTTTCCTCCTCTGACTGTCCCTCCAACCACCCTGAGGCCCCACAGTTCCGCTGCCCATCCCCTTCCAGCAGCTGAGCAGCAACCGTACTCCTGCAGCACTCCACGTTGCGCCAAACCAAGGACCGCAGCCAGGACTCGCCCAGGAGTGCTCCACTACACCCCGAAACCCACGAAATGAGCCCTCGTCGCCAACTACACATCGCTGCAGTCCTGGGGAAGCTAATCTGCCCAACATCCAGCAGGTCCTGGACGGTGAAAGATCCTCTGCCCAGCATCAACTTGCAGACCAGCCGCCCACCACGCTCATCGGAGACTCTTTTATCAGGAACGTAAGGATGAGAGGAGCCCTCACTCTGTGTTTTCCTGGAGCCACTGTAAAGGACATTGCTGAACAGATCCTGGACCATATCCAACTTTACACATCTGTGAGTAGAGTTATAATTCACGCTGGAACCAGTGACATTCGTAAACAGCAGTCTGAGCTCCTGAAGCTGGATTTTACTCATTTGTTTAATCTTTTAAAATACACACGTGTCTGTTTATATTTCTGGCCCCACCATCTGCAGAGGAATTGGTTGTTTTAGCAGGCTTTTATCTCTCAGAGTTTTTATAAATTTTGCACAGCTCTTATGAAAGGATAATTTTAGCTGGTGATTTTAATCTACATATAGATTACATTTTAGATCCTTTATCAACAGAATGTTTAAATATTTTGAATTATATGGATTTTAGTCAACATGTCACGCAGCCGACTCACAACAGAGGACAGACCCTGGACTTGGTCATCACGTATGGCCTGTCCACCAGTCTCTCCTCTGTTGCTGACTTGGATGTCTCTGACCAGTACTGTGTTTTTTTTTATATCATCAGTTTTATCCAACAGGAGACCTCTGTGAGAACTGTCAGGAAACGTCATCTAACCCCTGAAGTGGCTGTAAGTTTTCTGGAAGTCTTTCAAAAGATTCCTCCTGTTGTTTTACCTGCCCCTTTACCTGTGATTTTATTGTCAATAATTTTAACAGTAGGCTTCAATCCGCTCTGACCTGCTGGCTCCATGTAAAGTTAGAAACACACACTCAAAACCAACAACACCATGGAGAAATTAAGACCGTCAAAGATTAAAAAGGAGCTGCAGGGTGGCAGAGCGTAAAATAAAATCACAATAAATCATCAAATGTACATCAAACGTCTCAAAGAATATAATAATGCTGTAAGAAATTCCGGAAATACACACTTTTCCAGAATCATCTCACAACATAAAAATAATCCCAAAATTCGGTTTTCCACTATTGACAAAATTTTTAACCATACTGCTAATGCATATCAGAAAACTCCCTCAAACACTCTATGTAAGGAGTTCGCAGACCACTTCAGAGGGAAGGTAGACGCCATCAGATGTAAGATTTTATCTTCTCAGAGTAACATGGTTTTAGATAAATCTGAGTGTGTCTCTTTACCAGAGGAAACACTGGACAGTGTTGTCCTGGTAGAAGCTGAGATTCTTGACAAAGTTTTCTCCTCAGTGAGGCCCACCACAAGTGTTTTGGACCCAATTCCAACCTTGTTTTTTAAGCAATTTTATGAATCTTTCAGAGATGAAATTTTAGCCAAGATGAATTGCTCCCTTCAGACGGGGTTCTTTCCTGCGGTAGTGAGACCTCTGCTGAAGAACAATTTAGATTTTAATGATTTTAACGATTACTGACCAGTTTCTAACTTACCATTTTTAAGCAAAGATTTAGAAAAGCTTGTTTTAATTCAACTTAATGATTTTATCAATGCTCATAATATCCTAAAGAAGTTTCAGTCTGGTTTTAGGGTGAACCACAGCACAGAGACGGCCCTTCTGAAGATTTTAAATAATTTCAGATTAAACTATGATGCACAAAGGGTGACAGTGTCTGTTCTACTGGATCTAAGCGCTGCACTTGATACAGTAGACCACACTATTCTTTTAGCCCATTTAAAACAGATCGCCCTCTCTGGTGCTGTTCACAAATGGTTTACATCACATCTCACAGACAGGACTTTTATGGTAAGTCTAGATACCTGCTCCTCTAAGGTCCACAAGACTACATGTGGTGTGCCCCAGGGTTCAGTTTTAGGCCCAGTGCTTTTTAACCTTTATATGCGCCCTCTTGGCCGTGTCATCAGAGGACATGGAGTTAACTTTCACAGTTATACTGATGATACACAGTTGTACATCTCCATGTCTCCTGATGACACACGGCCAATGGATGCACTTTTTAACTGCATTTTAGACATCAAATCCTGGATGGCAGAAAACTTTCTCCAACTCAACCAGGACAAAACTGAAGTTTTAGTCATCGGTCCTGAGGCTCAAAGAGAGAAACTTTTACCAAAACTACAATCACTGTCTTTTAATCCTTCTTTACAAGTGATGAAACTGGGCGTGATTTTTGACTCTGAGCTGACTTTTATCCCTCACATTAAAAACATTAGTAAAATAGGTTTTTATCAACTAAAGACCATTGCCAGAGTACGCCCCATTCTCTCTCGGGCCAATACGGAGACACTGATGCTTTTATCTCCATTAGAATTGATTACTGTAATGCCCTGCTTTCTGGTCTTCCCAAAAAGAGAATATTTGGTTTACAACTTCTACAAAATTCAGCAGCACGTGTCCTGACGAAGATCAGGAGGCAGGAGCACATTACACCTGTCTTAAAATCCCTGTATTGGCTCCCCGTATGTTTTAGGATCGATTTTAAGGTTCTTTAAATGGTTTTTAAGTGTCTTAATGGTCATGGGCCTTCTTATCTTTCAGAACTGCTTTTACCATATGAAGCTTGGCGGTCTCTGTGCTCCTCTGGCAGCCGTCTCCTTGTCATCCCAAAAGTTAGGACAAACACTCATGGTGAGGCGTCTTTCCAGTTTTATGGCGCTCATCTCTGGAACAGGCTGCCAGAGGACCTCAGGGCCGCAGAGAACTTTCCTGTTTTTAAGACCAGGCTCAAGACTCACCTTTTTAAAATTCGTTCAAAATTTTATCAGTGTTTTACTATTTAATCTCATACTTATCTACTCTTTATTTTAATATTTTAACCTATTATTTTAATCTTCCTTCCAGTGTTTCCTCTGTGGGAGCCCTCTGCCTCGGGAGTAGTGGTTTGGCTGTGGCTGCCTTGGTACTCTCCAAGTAGTGCTTGGATGGAGGTGGGGGTCTCAGCCTTCCCTCCCCTGGGCGCCCTGGGCCGGGGCCTCGGCTGTTGCTGTCAATCTACTGCTGCCGATGCAGATGGCTCCCTTGATGGCGTTTCCTTACCAGGCTCATCCGTGCTCGGCCCAATTTTCAGCCAGGAACTTAATAAAGTTTTTTTGAATTGAATTGAATATCTTCTGAAGTGGCTGCAAATTTTATTGATATTTTAGACCAAACCCATGCACTGATTTTACCTCATGTGATCATGTGATTTTTCTAGTTAATTTTAACAGCAAATTGAAGTCAGCCATAGATGCTGTGGCACCATTTAAAAGAAAAGTATAAAATCCAAACGTAAAGCTCTGTGAAGAAATCCTGAAATTAATCAAATGAAAAGACATTGCATGAGAGCAGAAAGAAATTGGAAGAAAGCTAAACTGACCGTTCATATGGAAATTTTTAAGGAACAGCTCAAAATCTACAATACAACAATTAAACAGGTGAGAACACTCCATTTTACAAAACTTCATATCTAATAATAAAAATGACACAAATTCCTTTTTAAAAACAATCGAGCTTTTAACTAACTCGGGTTTGAGCTCCTCCATGGTAGCATCTGATACGACATGTGAGGATTTCGCAAACCACTTCAGATGAAAGATTAATGCTATTAAATCTTTTTACCTCAACAAAACGTTGGTTTCATCAAATCTGCAGCACTGTCTACCTAAGGAAAGACTGGAGAATTTTGTCCTGGTTGATGCAAAGATGCTTGGTCGAGTTTTCTCCCAACTAAACTCAATGACCTGCCTTTTATACCCAATTCCCACATCACTTTTAAAAACTGTTTATAGTTTCTTTGAATCTGTGTTTTTAAACATCATAAATTGCTCTCTTCAGACAGGTGCATTCCCTGCTGTCTTTAAAACAGCAGTGGTGAAGCCCCTTTTCAAGACGAGTAACTAAGACCCACATATTCTTGATAACTATTGACCAGTGTTGTAATTGACTCAGCATAAGCAACAAGTGTCTGGTTTATCTGAGCGTCAATAATTATAATCAATAAATTAATATTAATATAATTATTGATGACGTTCGAGTTTAATCTGTTTATGAAAGATCATCGGGGCACCAATCTCGGATTTGAGATACTTAAAAATAAACCAAACTAAAAGGCAGAGTCCGTCCGTGAGGATATTATTAACTGTACACACTGAAGAACAACAACAAAGTTCTCGTTAACTAAGGAAATTTATTAAGAAAATCAATCAACCTTAGAGCCAAACATTTAATTTATAATTTCCATCTATTCTAACGCATGCAAAAATATAGAACAAAACAGTTAACGTTGAGGGGAGGGATTACGGCGTGTGTGTGTGTGTGTGTGTGTGTGTGTGTGTCGGAGACAGCGAGCGAATTAGGTAGGTTTAGCTTACACCCTCTCTTGTCATCAATAACTCAAAGCTTATCAATTGGCGCGATCAGCTCACAAAGGTAGATAAAGAAGGACCGTGTGGCAATTCGACAAATGCTAGCTTCAATTAGCAATGGTGGCTTGGACAAAGGGAAAGGGGTTGACAGTAAAAGGGAATCAGGAGGCCACGCGACCTGCCTAACTGCCACGCGAGCCAACCGCAGCTGACAATACAACAAGCCGGGAAATAATACAATATACTGCTTCTGGTTGCAACCAACAAGTAAAATAACAATAAAACACAAAGCATGCAACATTCAGGGCCAGCGTACGGCGACACTAATTGACCAAGAATAACAGTGGTTTACAACTTCACAAACCTATATAAACCAACAGAAAAACGGGATCTAACCCGTTGGACCTAAATCTCCTCTTCCCAGACTCAACAGAAATAAACCAGGTTTATCCTACTTGTTGATGACTCTGTTCAAGTCCACAACAAATGATGTAGAACGGCCTGAGAGTGTCCAGTTTAGGAGGAGCGGTTGCGCAAATCAAGTACAGAAAGCGGACTTGTTCGATTTCAGGCACTAAGGGACTCAGGCCTTTTTTTCATAGAGCTCAGAAGCCAGCGGACTTCCTGGATGCACGAACGGGAAGTCGGTTTGCTTAGCCGGTTCACTTCGAAGTTTTAAAAGGGGAGTTATTTCGTGGTCCAGCAGGTTTGAACGAAAAGGGGAAAGTTTGCTAGCAGTGAAGTAAACCGTCTCCTTGCGGCTCCACGGTAGGAACCAAAAGATGATGATTATAGTTTTCGCCCCCCATATATCAACTCTGTGTGATGTCATCACTGGACACAGACCAATGAGAATGGGTTGAGAGCGGCGCAGAGGATGCTGGGAAATGCAGTTCGTTCAGTAAAAGGATGCTGGGAGATGCAGTTCGTTCAGTAAAAGGCTATAGCTTCAACATCCCCCTTTGAGTTCCAAAGAATGCACACTGTTCAGTCTTTGGAGCTAGAACCAGGTTCATTGTCCATTACATCCAAGAATGTCGTTGTCCTTCAGCGGGCAAGGTGTAACAGTTCAGTCCATTAAGTCCAAGATCTGGTCCCAGCACCAGTGTTACGGCCAATTTTTTCACAGCCAAGGCTGTTTACTTCTGCTTGTGTTTTACTGTTTTTTTTCCCTTCATGTGAAGCCCCACCCTGATGTCTGCTCTTCAGACCTGACCTGGCTGAAATAGACTCACCATGCCACTCAAAACCAGCTGCACCTCATCAACCAATGAGACCAGCTGATAGGGCCCTTGGCCTTTAAAAGACTCTCTGCTTGAATTGCAAGGATGGGAAGGATGGGAAGGATGGGAAGGATGGGCGGGTCAAGACACCAGTTACACTCCCTCGTTATGATCTACTGTCATCAAGCAGTGCTGAGAGCCGGGATGGGGCTCGTTTGAAAGTTCGGCTGGGGCGTCTCCATTTAGAGGCTGAGAAGAAAACTCAACCCAGACAGGTTCAGTTGCAGCTTGAGATAAAGAAACTGGAAATTGAGTCGGAAACTGCTGTGAGACTACGACAGCTGGAGCTGGAGGCTCAACCTCTAACACCCACTGCCACCGTGAGTTTAAACTCTGTAAACACCATTGCCTTTGATGTCACGAAATCTATAACTCTTGTGCCTGTTTTCAGGGAGTCCTAGGTTGATTCGTATTTTGCTGCATTCGAACGTATTGCCGGTGCCCTCAACTGGCCTGCTGAGACTTGGCCGCTTTGTTGCAGTGCAAGCTAACTGGTAAAGCCCAAGAAGTAGTGGCTGCACTTCCACTAGATGATAGCTTCAATTACAAAAGTAGTAAAGAAGCAGTTTTGCAAGCTTATGAACTAGTTCCAGAAGCTTATAGACACAAGTTCAGACATTTAAAGAAATCACCTAATCAAACTCATGTTGAGTTTGCTGGGGAGAAGGGAGTCTTGTTAGACAAATGGTGGTGTGCTTTAAAGGTTGAGAACTTTAACACATTGCGTGAATTAATGTTACTGGAGGAATTTAAAAGATGTCTACCTAAACGTGTGGTGTTGTATTTGAATGAACAAAGGGCTCTCACTCTTGCTGCTGCTGCTGTGTTAGCTGATGAGTATGTTCTGACTCACAAATCCACATATGGTGTAAAAGAAAAGACGAGTAGTAATCCTTTTCAACAGAGCCCTGTGACAAAGGGTATCTCGGTAACGGAAAACCGTGAATGCTTTTATTGTTACAGGACTGGACACATCCTTGCTGACTGTTTGGTATTAAAACGCAGAAATCAGAAAAAAAAGGTATAGAGATGGGTTATGTTCCTCATCCTGTGCACCGTATTTATATATCTTCTAATTTTATTACAGGTTTTTTCCCTGTTGCCATTTGCCCCGAGTTGCCAATCGATGGTGTAACCATGTTGTTGGGAGACGACATCGCTGGAGGCCTAGTACTCCCCAACTTAGAAATCTTTGACAAGCCATTAAATCAGGTTGTGCCTAAACCTGCCTTTACAAACCCAAAACTATATCCTGCCTGTGCAGTCACCCGTGCCCAATCAAAGAAGGATGGTGACATTTCACTTTCACACACTGTGTTAATGTCTGCCCTTTCAGAAGAAAATGAGAAAGATGTTAATATTAGTGAACCATCTCTCTTACTTCCAGATTCAGCAAGGACCAATTAAACCGAAGTGATAACAGATGTGACACTTCCTGTAACCCGAGAACACTTGATTTCAGCGCAGAAGGATGACGCCAGTTTAAAATGCTGTTACACAAATATGGTAAGTGTTGAGGAGGCAAATAAAAAGAATCAGGCCTACTTTCTAGGGAACGATGTGTTAATGCGGCAGTGGTCTTCTTCTAACTCAGAAAATGCAGATTGGAATAAGGTTAAACAGATCATCATGCCTTTTGAGTACTGACAGACGATTCTATCTCTTGGTCACAAAGGTCAGTGGACTGGTCACTTAGGCATTACAAAAACATACCACTTTATACTTCAACATTTCTTTTGGCCTGGTTTGAAACGTGACGTTTCTAGATTCTGTCGCAGTTGTCATGTATGTCAGCTAAAGGGTAAATCAAACCAGAAAATACCTCCTGCTCCGCTAAACCTATCCCAGTGATTGATCGACCATTTGACCACATCATCATTTATTGTGATTGTCCTCTTCCCTAGACCAAATCAGGAAACCAGTACCTCTTAATCATAAAGTTTGCAGCTACCCGTTTTCCTGATGCGCTCCCTTTGAGAACAATCTCTGCAAAAACCATTGTGAAGACCTTAACCAAATTTTTTGCAATATTTGGATTACCAAAAACATTTCAGAGTGACCAAGGCACAAACTTTAAATCCCTATTGTTTAAACAGGTAGCTAAAACTTTAGGAATAAAACATGTTGTTTCGTCCGCCTACCATCCTGAGTCACAAGGTGCATTAGAACGTTGATACCAGACATTAAAATCGATGTTACGCAAGTATTGTTGTGAAACCGAAAAGGCATGGGACGATGGCATTCCTTTTGTACTATTTGCTGCCCGAGAAGCTGTCCAGGAATCCTTAGGATTCAGTCCTGCCCAGCTTGTGTTTGGCCATACACCTCGAGGACCGCTTAAAGCCTTCAAAGAACAGTTCTTAGTTCCAACAGAAACGTCAAGAGAAACTGTTACAAGTTTTCAAATTGGAGATCAAGTGAGGGTTCTACTGCCTGTTCCAGGCTCTGCTCTTTCAGCAAGATTTGAGGGACCATTTGAGGTTCATGGAAAAGTTGTCGAAACAGATTACATAATCAGCACACCAAATCGACGCTGTTAAAATCGGGCCTGCAACCCAGAGATTGTGGGTTCGATTCCAGCTTCCACCTGCTACATGTCGTTGTGTCCTTGCGCAAGACACTTCACCTCCCTTGCCTACTGGTGTTGGCCAGAGGGGCCGATGGCGCGATATGGCAGCCTCACTTCTGTCAGTCTGCCCCAGGGCAGCTGTGGCTATAATTATAGCTTGCTTTCACCAGTGTATGAATGTGCAAGTGAATGAATAATGGAGTTGTAAAGCGCTTTGAGAGTCTTGAAAGGTGCTATATAAATGCAAGCCATCCAGCAGTTTTTCAGAACCTGGTCAACGACATCCTCAGAGACTTCCTCCATAAATTTGTTTGTGTTTATCTCAACGATATCCTCATCTTCTCCTACAGCCTTGAAGAACATAAATCCCATGTCTGTCAGGTTCTTCAACGGCTGTTGGAGAATAATCTGTACGTCAAGGAAGAAAAGTGTGAATTCTATGTTCCGACTATAACCTTTCTTTGTTACATTTTTGAGGGTGAACAGTTTAGGGCGGACCCAGCCAAGACCAAGGTGGTAAAGGAGTGGCCAGTTCTGGACTACAGGAAGCAGCTCCAACGCTTCGTCGGGTTCGCTAACTTCTACAGGAGATTCAAAAAGTACTTCAGCACAATCGCTGCTCCTCTAACTACCCTCACTTCCATTAAGAGACCATTCCACTGGACCCCGGAGGGTGACCAGACCTTTAAAGATCTAAAACAATGATTCATACAAGCACCCGTCCTCATTCACCCTGATCCATCTTCTCAGTTTATTGTGGAGGTGGATGCCTTGGATACTAGCGTGGGAGCCATTTTGTCTCAACAATCCAGTCTCGACCATAAACTCCAACCATGCGCCTTTTTCTCAAAAAGATTTACACCTGCAGAAAGAAATTACAACATCGGCAACCGGGAACTCCTCACCATCAAGCTGGCCTTAGAGGAATGGAGACATTGGTCTGGACCGACATTGGTCTGGACCGATCATAAGAATCTTTAATATCTGCAATCAGCCATCGTCTCCACCCACGTCAGTACCAATGGTCACTCTTTTTTTTCACGTTTCATTCTCGCCATATCCTATCGCCCCAGATCTAAAAATCAGAAGCCAGATGCCCTCTCCAGACAGTACCACACCGTTGATTCCTCAGATCACTTCCATCCTTCCTTCCTCATGCTTTGTTGGATCCCTCACTTAGTATCCCGAAAACACCATTATGGAGTCCCAGCGTTCCGAACCGGATCCAGGTGGGGAACCACCTAACCGGTTATTTGTCTCTTCAGTTAGAGAATGGACCATTCACTGGGGTCACTCCTCTAGGTTTTCATGTCATCCCGGAATCTGTCACACCATTGGTCTCCTACGCCGATATTTCTGGTGGCCTTCCCTTAATAAAGGTGTTATTCAATATGTTTCCACATGTCCCACTTGCAACCGTATTAAGACTTCCCACAAACCACAACCCAGACTTCTCCAACCTCTCCATCCCCTCTCAACCTTGGTCCCACATCGCACTCGACTTTGTCACCGAACTCCCCACTTCCAAAGGTAAAAACGTCATACTTACCATCATGTATCGTTTTTCTAAAGTTTGTCATCTTGTTGCCCTAACCAAGCTCCCTTCAGCCTCAGAAACAGCCAAACTACTCATAACACGTGTTTTGCCATCATGGCATTCCTAAGGAAATCATCACTGAACGAGGCCCCCAGTTCATATCTCATCTCTGGAAGGATTTCTGTTCTGCCCTGGGGGCCAAGGCTCGTCTCTCCTATGGTTTTCATCCATAAACAAATGATCAATGTGAACAACTCAACCAGGAAACAGAAAACACTCTTTGCTGCATTTGTGCCAATAACCCAACTGCTTGGAGTTTGCATCTACACTGGATTGAATGTGCCCACAACACCCACATCTCCTCAGTCACCGGACTCTTGCCTTTCAAAGTTTCGTTAGGTTATCAACCTCACTTCTACTGTCATCCCCTTGGTCCATGCTCACCTCCACTCCTTTCAACGCATTTGGAATTAGATCAAGGCAGCCCTTCAGCCTACCTCCACTCAGAATAAAAGAATCGCAAACTGTAAAGGCCATTCTGATCCATCCTATAGTCCTGGTCAGCAAGTTTGGTTATCCCCAAGACTTCCCACTCAAATCATATTCCAAGAAACTCTTTCCTAGATTCCTTGGTCCTTTTCCCATTGACTCAATCATCAGCCTATCAACTGTCAGACTCAAACTTCCATCTCATCTCTGTGTCGATCCCGTCTTTCACGTCTCTCAAACCAGTTCTTTCCAGTCCATTGATCGGCCTTATGCTACGCGTTACACATCTTTGTTTGTAAAGAATGTGAGATCCTGGTAACCTTTTCTTTCATCTTCTCAATTTTCCTCTACTTTGTATTGGTACATCTTCTTAAAAGTCCAGTAATGTTGATAAACATTTGTGGTTGCTGACACAATGCAATCTACTGTCCACTGTCACTGCAAACGTCTTCTGAGGCAGCTGCAAAGTCAATGAGTGGGTGCAATTGGCTAATAACTAATAATAATAAGCAGAAAGGAAAACACTATTCTCAGGAACATATTCCAAATGCACAAAGTGCAAAAAGTATAAGATACACTGCAAGGCAGTGTATAATTATTTTTTCTCTTCCTCATTTGTTATGCTCTACAATTCCTTAAAGAATTGATTGTATGAGCTACAAAAACACTTAATTTCCCTCTGGGATCAATAAAGTATTTTTGAAATTTCAATTCAATTCAATTCAGTTTATTTATATAGCGCCAATTCACAACAGATGTCATCTCAAGGCACTTAACAAGAAGTCATTTCAATACATTTATACAAACATTCCAATCAGTTAAAAAGTTTCCTATTTAAGGAATCCCAGCAGATTGCGTCAGTCATTGGCGTGAGGTTGGGCCCCGTTGATGCAGACTTTCCAACCACAGCAATCCTTCAGCAATCCCTCATACTGAGCAAGCATGTAGCGACGGTGGAGAGGAAAAACTCCCCTTTAACAGGAAGAAACCTCCAACAGAACCAGGCTCAGTAGGAGCGGCCATCTGCCACGACCTTCTGGAGGTTTGAGAAGACAGAGCAGAGACACAGAAGGAACAGAAGATCTGATATAAGAGAACTTTCTATGTTACAGAAAGTAAAAAGTTGATAACAGGACACAGTGGATGTTCAGTTACTGGGAGGATCATCCCAGTCGATGCACCCCGTCCAACAGGGCATTGCAGCCAAGCAGGATACCAGACCAGGAATATCTTCTATGGAGAGAAAAACACTGAGAGAAAAAAAAGTTAACAGTCAAAATAACAGAATGTACTGTAATACAACTGGAGAGTCGTAGGAGAAAAGGAAGTAGCAGAGTGAAGAATAGTGGTCAGTCTGTCCTCCAGCAGTCTAAGCCTATAGCAGCATAACTACAGAGCTAGCTCAGGATGACCTAAGCCACTCTAACTATAAGCTTTATCAAAAAGGAAAGTTTTAAGCCTGGCCTTAAAAGTAAACAGAGTGTCTGCCTCACGGACTAAAGCTGGGAGCTGGTTCCACAGGAGAGGAGCCTGATAACTAAAAGATCTGCCTCCCATTCTACTTTTAGAAATCCTAGCAACTACAAGTAAACCTGCAGTCTGAGAGCGAAGGGCTCTGTTAGGAACATATGGAAGAATTAGATCTCTGATGTATGATGGAGCTTGACTTTGAAGTTATTGTATGTATTGCCGAGTACTGAGATGCTGTATGATACTATGAGAGAGATTAACACCACACAGCCACAGGAACAGATGATGAAGTTGGCTGCTCGACAAAATTCCTTTACTGCTTGGTGATTAAAAGGTAACATGTATGAAGATGCCAAAGAAACTTGAGCTCATTAATCTTGACTTTAATAATATTTGTCCTTCTGTTTAATTAGTGGGAAGAGTAGTGGTTCTGCATGTTACTGGATGCCACATTATGCTCCCATCACAGAGGAATACAGATGTTCAGAGAAGGGAAAACTCTACCCACAGAGAGAAACACCCGCATGCAGTAAATACAATAATAATTTTAAATAAAGGCCAAGCATAGACACACACACAGCCAAGGATTCATCAGAGTGATGTGTTATTCATGGTGCTGATATGGCTTATCAGCAGACTATGGATGGCATATTGTCTTGACAGAGCAGAGATTTCGATAAGTCAATCCCAGACTTGAATAAACACTGAAAGTCTCCCAAACATCTAGACAGGAGACAGCCTTTAAAAGCTTCTCATGTGTGTGTGTGTGTGTGCGTGCGTGCGTGTGTGTGTGTGTATATGCACGTTCCACGAAATATATCTAAATAGCACTAGTAGCATTTATTACACCTTTTAGCTTTCATCAAGGTTCATTTGAGACAAAAAAACTGTGCAAGGTTGAATAGTATATTTTAGTTGTGGGACTTTAAAGATGCAGTTGTGTGCGGGGTGGGGGTGGGGGGGTGCACAGGAGTGTGTGTTGATGCTCAGTGACAGGGACTGTACTGTTGGATTATCAGTTTTTTTAATGTTTCCTGCCACTCTTATTTCCTGCTCTCAGCGCTTTCAACCTTTACAACGCTGCTGTTGATAGAATCTGATGGACACACATGTTGACTCAGAGACGTTAATATGTTATTTCTGAAATGTTCATGTGTTTTTTGGTTTTCTAACCTAATAATAATCTCATAATGGTTGTGCTGAGATAATTTCAAACCAAATTATAGAGAGATGGAAAGAAATCTGCATCTTAGAACAACATTAGAAATTATTTGTTTTATACAGAACATCTAAATTGAGGGTATCTTACTTTATATGTTAGAAAATCTTGTAATATTTGTCAGTTCAATTCAATTCAAAAATACTTTATTGATCCCAGAGGGAAATTAAGTGTTGGTATAGCTCATATAATTAATTCTTTAAGGAGTTGTTGTAGATGATGATGGCTGTGGGCAGGAAGGATTTCCTGTAGCGGTCTGTATTGCAGCAAAACTGAAGAAGCCTCCGACTGAAGACACTCTGTTGTTGTATGACTGTCTCATGAAGAGGATGCTCAGGGTTGTCCATAATTTTTTTGATTTTATGAAGATTCCTTCTTTTCATCATCATCTCCAGATGTTCCACAGTTGTCCCCAGAACAGAACCAGCCTTTTTTTATCAGGTTGTTGAACCTTTTTAAGTCCCTGGCTCTGATGCTGCTACCCCAACAGATGACGGCTGAAGAGATTACACTCTCCACAACAGACTTGTAGAAGATCTGCAGCATCTTGCTGCAAACCTTGAAGGACCTAAGCTTCCTCAATAAGTCCAGTCTGCTCTGTCCCTTCTTGTAGACAGCTTCACTGTTCAGTCTCCAGTCCAGTCTGTTATCCAGGTGAACTCCGAGGTATTTATACTTCTCAACCACCTCCACTTTTTCTCCCATGATGGAAACAGTGTTTGACTTATCCCTGTTTCTTCTGAAATCTACAATCATCTCCTTTGTTTTGTTCACATTCAAGGTGAGACGATTGTTTCCACACCATGTCACAAAGCGGTCCACCAGCTCTCTGTATTCAGCTTCTTGTCCATCTCTGATACACCCAACAATTGCAATTGAAATCTGAGTATTTCTGCAGATGACAGGTCTCTGACTTATATTGAAAGTCTGAGGTGTACAGAATGAAAAAGAATGGTGAGAGTACAGTCCCCTGTGGTGCTCCTGTGCTGCTGACCACCTGGTTTGACACACAAGTCTTCAGTTTCACAAACTGTGGTCTGTGAGGTAGTCATTGATCCAGGTGATTGTTGAGGGCTCCACCTGTGTCTTCAGGAGTTTCTGACAAAGGAAATCAGGCTGAATTGTGTTAAATGCACTAGAGAAATCAAAGAACATGATCCTCCCAGTGCTGCCTGCTTTGTCCAGATGACAGTGGGTTGGTTGAAGCAGGTGGATGATGGCATCTTCAACTCCAACTCCACAGCGATAAGGAAACTGCAGTGGGTCCTGATATGTTCAAGTTTGCTTACTCAGGTGGGCCAACAGGAGTCTCTAAAGGATCTTCATGATGTGGGGTGTCATGGCAACAGGTTTATAGTCACTGATGACTGATGGGTGAGTTATTTTGGGTACTGGAACAAGGCAGGATGTCTTCCACAACACTGGAACCTTCTCCTGAGTTAGGCTAAGGTTGAAGAGGCGCTGCAGAATCCATGACAAATGGTTGCAAGTAAAAAGACAAACTATGCAATGCACTGTGAAAAGGTCCAAGGCCCCATGACTGATTTTAAACCAGTGTTTAAATCCACCACAGCACAGAAGACGAATGGGGACAATGAACCTACATGATATCTCTATGGCTCCTCCAGTGTCACCATGGGCCCCTCACCTGCTTCTCTCATTAATGCCCTCCTTGTGCAGCCTTGGTCTTCATGATTCTGGTTGTTCTCTAACAAACATCTGAGGCCAGAAACAGCACTACTGCATTCATAGTTAACTGAAATTACATCAGATGGGCTTGGTTTACCAGTTTAGTGATCTCTGAAGGCATTTGATTGCACAGGATTTGGACCACTTGTTGGGTCAAAATAAACCCAAGAAAGAACATAGTTTAACACTACAGAAAGCCCATTGCAAGGATGACATACAATTCATGTAACAATACAATTTGTGTAACAAAAATGTTTTGTTTTTCATGTTATCAATTTTTCTCTCGGATCAAAAATACAAAATGGAAAAAAGGACTGTAGGACTGAATTTGCTTTTAATATTTCATTGCTTGGGTTTACATGACTCCGAACTTGTTCAGTGTGTATCCATGGCAATGCTGAAACCATACAGAAATTTGATTTGGGAGTTTTTCAACCCTGGTATGACATGCAGAATTTTCCTCCGCTGCTGCTGATGAACATTCTACCATGCTAGGAAATGACCGTCAGAAGATCTTAAGAACAAAAGACAACTAATCTGGTACCAAAGAGGATTTACAGGTGCTGGTCATAAAATTAGAATATCATGAACAACTTGATTTAATTTAGTAATATCATTAAAAAAGTGAAACTTGTATATTAGAATTATTCATTACTCACATACTGATATATTTCAAATGTGTATTTCCTTTAATATTGATGATTATCACTGACAACTAATGAAAGTCCCCAATTCAGTATTCCAGAAAAATAGAATATTGTAAAAATGTTCAACATTGAAGACAGCTGGTGCCACACTCTAAGCAGCTAATTAACTCAAAACACCTGCAAAAGCCTTTAAATGGTCTCTCAGGCTAGTTCTGTAGGCTACACAACCAGGGGGAAGACTGCTGATGCAATAGTTGTGAAAAGGCTGAAGCAAGGCTCAATAGTGTCTTCACACCAGGTATCAGAATCTGCAAAGGTTTATTAGCAATGAAGTCAGCCAGCTATAAACACAGTAGCAAAGGGCAAACTCATGTTGCAGCACCACGTGTACACTCCCAGCTCCCAGCAGCATAGCCAGCCATCTTCTGTCGGGCTGCTGCAGCTACGTCACCCAAACGTGCCCTGTGCCACATCTAATTAGGTTTAAATGAATAATAGAAACCACAAAAATCTGACTCAGCGACACTGACTTGACAGTTGTCAATTTTAACAGAGATTCATCCCAGTTCAGAGAAGAATTTTCAAGGTTTCACCAAGTTGTGACACCGATCCAGTGGGTCTGATTATCTCATTGTGTTACTGCTGATCACAGTGGCTGCGTTTACATGCAGCCAATAACCCGTTCAAAACCGGAATATTAGCAATAACCCGGTTACACACAGCCATGTAAACACCAGCAAAAACCTGAATATGCTCATATTCGGGTTTTCAAAAACCCAAATATTACCCCTGGGGTACCCCTTTTCCAACCCGAATATTTGCTCATGTAAACATGTATCGCATATCCCCATCAAAAGGAACAATGATTTGTGTTCTGCGCCTGTTCTATTGGCAAGGAATCTTGGTCTTTTGAGTAGAGGAACTTCTTGTATCCGGAAAAAGAATAGGAAATTACGTATATTGCGTCTTAAGGTTGTCCCTAAGTCCTGACGCTAACCATGCGTCGCTGTTTACATCGGGATATGCCAACTGATTACAAATTCCATGTATACAGGAGTAACACTCTCTGCTAACACATTAGCATTATTCCGAATGTTTCAGAAACCCGAAAAGTGACCTTAACCCGACCATAACCTGAATATTGACAGCATGTAAATGTAGTCAGTGGGTCATTTAGTGACGGAGTACAGAATAAAATCAGCAGATTTCACTTCATGTTCCCTGGTCACCTCAGGATTCTTCTACTAGACTCTACAGATATCTTTTCAGATCTATTGTTTTTATGCTGATAGAACATTTGTGGATTTTTTAAATAGCTCCCACATCACGTGACTTAGTCACATTTTAATTTGACAGTTTACTTTTTTAGATGGTGTTCTCTCTCTTTATTGTGAAAAGATTACAGAGATGTTGTGGTACTTTACCTTTAGGTTAACATCTGTCCACTATACCTATACAGTTCTTACTCTGCTGTTATTTCAGGACATGTTTAATGTTGGATTATTTTTGAAAGAATTTCGTTAAAAGTTTTGGAACTGTATTTTGAGCTTAATTGTTTTAAAGTTACTTTGATGGACAATACTGGAAATTAGGATGCAAAGAAATATTGTTTGGTGTGTTCATAAAGATGTATCAATGCCAGCTTCCACCTAATATTATTGTTTATATTGCTGGTTGAACACATCAACATACCTTTATAAAGGTAGAATATGGACTAATGCAGATCAATGCTATCTACTATTATGTAACATTCCATAATATTATTTAACATGCTGAAGGCCCACCCTGCAAGTCAACTTACAAATGTCCACCCCCCCTAAAATCTTACTTTCAAACCCCCCCCCCCCCCCAAAAAATGAAATGGGATTTCTGCTTCTGCTGCCATGTGTTATTTTACGGATTTATCAGTTCTCAACAGACTACAGAATATTGTGTCCCTATTTCTGAACTTGAATTTAGAACTTTACAGTCTCTCTGTTGCGCTTTTCAGCGCTGACTCTGTCACACAAACCGTCTACACCATGCTGCAACACCACCAACTATGGATCACCAATATTATAACTCAAGGTATAATCAAACCCCAAGAGCTTTTGTCATTCAGCTTGTGTTCCCCTTATTGGTGCTGTCTTTGTAGTGCTCATAGGCTTGCATTAATAATCCTTGCACAGCCTTATCTAGCATCGATTGAAAGAGGCTGCCTTTAATCAAGCATGGACGCTTATGAGCCTTGCTTGAATTAGCAGGGATTGAATCCACTAGAGCTTCAATTGTGGAACAAAGAAGCCCCAAAAAAACCAAAACAAAAAACCTTAACCCTAATTTATCAGCTGTGCTTATTTCGTGAATAGGAACAATTTACCATCTCATATTTGTGCTTAGAATTGTTCCTAAATTTAAAACAGCTCATGCATATGTACCGAATCTAGTGGTAGAACGCGGGAACTGCGACACTGAAACAGTTTTACTTTGACCGAATATTTATCTCATCAGTTTATCACCTCCGCCAAGTCAATCTTTTAGCAAAATGCATGCAATCCCTTTAGCACTTTTGCCCTGGGTGAATGTTTAAAATGGGGGTTTCTGTCAGAAGGCGCAACTATTGCGAGGAGAACATGCAAATGAGTAGGCGTTCCACACGCAATGTGATTTATCAAACATGAAACTGTTTGCTGCAGCTGTTTTTCCGCCTATTTTTGCCACGTCTCAAAGGCATGTCTTAACTTTGTGTCACCACAATTCAACATTCAGTTTATAACTGACAAAGGAAAATGATCATTCACATATTCTAACGTAATAATAATTAACACTCTAACCTGAAAGTTATGTTGATTTTCCCCCCCCTTTTTTCCCCAAAGACTCATAATTCATAATCATAATCATAATTCATTGGGCGCTCAACGCGTCTGCACCTGCTGTCTCTGGAATGAAATGGAATGAAAAGACACATTTTGAAACCACTGAGCTTATTCCTCCTGTCTCTGGCTGTGGCGCAGTGCATGGGGCAAAAAGCCTGACACACACAGCAGCGGACACAAAGTCCTCATTTGGATACTGCTCTTTTTTTATTGGTTACACCTCAGCTGATAAAACCAATCAACAATGTTCGGGACAAATTTAACTGACAGGTGTTTCCACAGAAATCAATCACAGCAAATGAAACGTCAAACAGCCCTCTGGTGTTACTAGATTACCCGCACCTTTGCAGGCAGACCAATCTCTGGGTCACGTAAACCCAAACAATTAAATATGATCAAATTCAGTCCTGGGGTCCATTTTTCCATATTGTATTTTTGACCCGGGACTAAAATGATAAAATGAAAAACAAGTACTTTTGTTTTTAAAATTTGATTCAAACACAAATAACAAAAAAATATATATATTTGTTTGTCAATTGAATAAGTGGAGAACAATGAAGCTAGAGAACAATACATATACAGAAAAAAGGATGGATAATGACATGAGCTGCAGGTGAGGCCGACAGGGAATGAGAAACACCTGCAGGCTGAACGGGGTGGATGAAGGGAGACTAAATGAACTCTAATGGTAAAAAGGAATTCTTAAAACTAATTACAATAAACAGAAAGAACATTAATAGAACAGGAAACATTAATCTCAGGAACTAAATTAAAATGTACAGAAGATAAGAATAAACATAAAATAATATATAAGAACTACGGACAGAGGAATTTACTGATAAGGCAAATTCAATTCAGTTTATTTATATAGTGCAGATTCACAACAGATGTCATCTCAAGGCACTTTAAAAGAAAAGTCATTTCAATACAATCAAACAAACATTCCAATCAGTTTAAAGTTTTTGTTAGTTTCCTATGTAAGGAATCTCAGCAGATTAAATCGAGTCATTGACTGGCAGTTGCGCCCCGTTGATGCAGACTTTCCAACCACAGCAATCCTTCAGCAATCCCTCATACTAAGCAAGCATGTAGCAATGGTGGAGAGTAAAAACTTCCCTTTAACAGGAAGAAACCTCCAGTAGAACCAGAACCAGAACCAGGCTCAGTAGGAGCGGCCATCTGCCACGACCGTCTGGGGGTTTGAGAAGACAGAGCAGAGACACAGAACAGAACATCTGATATAACAATGCTTTCTATGTTAAAGGAAGTGAAAAGTTGATAACAGGAGACGATGGATGTTCAGCCGCCAAGACCATCATCCCAGTCGACGCCCCCCGTCCAACAGGACATTGTTGCTAAGCAGGATACAAGACCAGGTGTATCTTCTATAGAGAGAAAAACACTGAGAGAAAACAAAGTTAACAGTCAAAATTACAGCAAATAATGCATCTGGAGAGTAGTAGAAGAGAAAAGTAGCAGAGTGAAGAAAAGTGGTAAGTCTGTCCTCCAGCAGTCTAAGCCTATAGCAGCATAACTACAGAGCTAGCTCAGGATGACCTTAGCCACTCTAACTATAAGCTTTATCAAAAAGGAAAGTTTTAAGCCTAGCCTTAAAAGTAAACAGAGTGTCTGCCTCACGGACTAAAGCTGGGAGCTGGTTCCACAGGAGAGGAGCCTGATAACTAAAAGATCTGCCTCCCATTCTACTTTTAGAAATCCTAGGGACTACAAGTAAACCTGCAGTCTGAGAGCAAAGTGCTCTGTTAGGAACATATGGAACAATTAGATCTCTGATGTATGATGGAGCTGATTATTAAGGGCTTTGTATGGAAGAAGGAGCATCTTAAATTCTATTCTGGATTTAACAGGGAGCCAATGAAGGGAAGCTAAAACAGGAGAAATGTGATCTCTCTTTTTAATATTCATCAGAACTCTTGCTGTTTAGATCAACTGAACTGAACAAATGCATTGACAAATGTGCAGCATCACTCCTGGACAGGAGGTTTCTAATTTTAGCAGTATTCCTGAGGTGAAAGAAGGAAATCCTAGAAACCTGTATAATATGGGATTTGATATGAAATTTGAATTTCATGTCTTGGTCAAAAAAACACATAGGTTCTTTACGTTATTACCGGAGACCAACTTAATACCATTCAGATCAAGAGGTTGACTAAGAAGTGTTTGTTTTTTTTAGCTTCTGGTCCAAAGACAGCAACTTCTGTCTTGTAAGAATTTAAGAACAAAAAGTTTAGAGTCATTCAGGTTTTTATGTCTTCCAAACATGCCTGTAATCTACCCAACTGACTGGATTCATCAGGATTTATGGATAGATATGGATAATTTATATTTTTAAGTGCCTTGAGACGATATTTGCGCATTATCAGCATAATTCAGGGCTGATAAAGAAACCCGTTATTTCCTGCACCTTCCTGGCACAGCTTTAGTATGAACTTGGGAACGAGATAATGCTTCTTTGGTCCAGAAACAACATGACAATGTGTGATGGTTTGCAAAAGCAAGAAATGCCAACATTATTTTGGACTGTAGATTGACATAGTCAGGGCAATTAAAACAGGCTATTTATAGTGAATTTTGTAAATATGCACTGTGAGCACTGACCTTTGAGGGAATATTGACATTTACTTACTACTTGCTCATTCTAGTTTTAGTTCCCCATGAGACAGCTAACAGTGTTCTAATTGCTGCAGCATATTTACGCAGTTCCTGTAAAAACATAAGCTGCGAAAACATAAGCTATATCGGATTTATGTTCACTAATTTGGAATGCATCCACAAGTGGTTGTTATTAGATTTGTCTAATTAGCTTTTTAAAGAATATGACAAAAAATATTTATTTGATTATTTTTGGCAAAATCATAACATGTATTTAACCTTTGGAACTTAAAAAGAGTAATAGATTCCTTGATGGCTATCATGACAGTCTTGACATATTTATGTACAATCAATCAATCACTCAAATTCTGTTTGTAGAGCACTTTTTATGATAGAATCAGCACAAAGTGCTTTACATGATAAAAACAGAAAAATAGACAAAGAAAAAACATTTAAAGCAAAATCAACATACACAAGCAGGTAAACTCCCAGCACACACAAGACACATACACACCCCGTCCCCTTGACCTCCTGTCTCTTTAAGAGGACATTCAATAAAAGTAAACATCTAGAATGATACTACTGTGAGAAAACAATATTTGGGACATCCATCCACACTGGAATCTACGGAAGTGTAGAGCTGCCACCCAGGTGAAATAAAAATAGAGCTATATCACGTTATAAGGTGATAACTTTATTGTTCTAACAGTATACATTTTTTGTTTGTACAATATACTATTATTGTAGCTCAGTGGTAGAGTTGTCAGCCTGCAACCCAGAGATTGTGGGTTTGATTCCAGCTTCTATATGCTACATTTCGTTGTGTCCTTGGGCAAGACACTTCACTTACTTTGCCTACTGGTGTTGGACAGAAGGGCCGATGGCGCGATATGGCCATCGCTTCTGTCAGTGTGCCCCAGGGCAGCTGTGGCCATAATCATAGCTTGCTTCCACCAGTGAATGAATAATGGAGTTGTATTATTATTAAAATATTATATTGTAAGAACGTGATGATATATTGTACAAACATGAAAAGTATATTGTTCGAACAATAATTTTCAAAAATAAAGTTGACGACGGGACAGATTGACTGAGAAAATGTCTCATCTATCGGAACTGATTAAGTTCTATTTTATGCTTGGACTGAAGCATGGAGAGATTTTGCTGTTATTGTACAGCTTGGACAGTATTGAAATAAGCATGCGTACACTGAGAAGGAAACTAAAACGCATGAGGCTGTATAGGAGGAAAATGAGTCTGAGCCTACTGAGGTGGCAGCGTTTCTTATTGATCAACTGGAGGGACACGGGAGGCTCCATGGATACAAACTACACCACCTGAACTGCATTCAGGCAGGTTATGTTGTCACACAGAGTACTGTGAGACATTTACTGAAATATCTGGACCCTTATGGGGTAGAACAAAGACCCTCAAAAGTGAGGGCTCTCCACATCAGCCTGATTTGGGTTTCTGAGCGCTGCAGGTTTTACGTTCTTACAATAAAAGATATTGTTCGAACAATATACTATTCAATTCAATTCAGTTTATTTATATAACGCCAATTCACAACAGATGTCATCTCAAGGCACTTAACAAGAAGTCATTTCAATACATTTATACAAACATTCCAATCAGTTAAAAAGTTTCCTATTTAAGGAATCCCAGCAGATTGCGTCAGTCATTGGCGTGAGGTTGGGCCCCGTTGATGCAGACTTTCCAACCACAGCAATCCTTCAGCAATCCCTCATACTGAGCAAGCATGTAGCGACGGTGGAGAGGAAAAACTCCCCGTTAACAGGAAGAAACCTCCAACAGAACCAGGCTCAGTAGGAGCGGCCATCTGCCACGACCGTCTGGGGGTTTGAGAAGACAGAGCAGAGACACAGAAGGAACAGAAGATCTGATATAAGAGAACTTTCTATGTTACAGAAAGTAAAAAGTTGATAACAGGACACAGTGGATGTTCAGTTACTGGGAGCATCATCCCAGTCGATGCCCCCCGTTTTCATGTTTGTAAAATAAAAGATATTGTTCGAACAATATTCTTTTTATGTCTGTACAATATATCATCACGTTCTTACAATATAATATTTTTATTGTAAGAACATGATAAACATGTATATTGTTAAAACGTGAAAATTATATTGTAAGAACGTAATAGTATATTGTACAAACAAAAAAGTTATATTGTTAGAACAATAAAGTTATCACGTTATAACGTGATATAGCTCTATTTTTGTTTCACCTGGGTGGCAGCTCTACACTTCCGTAGGAAGCCACCCCACAGCCACAGAAAAATCACCACAGGGACGGCCATGATCAGGGCAGGCAGGTACCCACAGCACAGCCATAAGGCTGCAGTGCAGAGCCCCGTCCACCATGAAAAAAGCGATCCCAATGGCAGCAACCTCCAATGCTAAACTGGCAGGGCTCCCAGCCAGTTAGCCTGTATAAAACCATTTGTAAAAGCACTTAATAATAAAAAAAAAATTTGAAAATATAAATACATAAATAAAGTAAAGAATAAGATAAGAAATTAGATAAATAAAAAAAGTTTTTGGATCTTGTACAGTTTGGATATTTTTTTCTCAAGGTCCACAATCTTTTTCGACATGACTACTCTACTCTCACAACTCTGATATTTCCTTGATAGCTGTTGCCAAAGTTTCCATTTTGTCTTTCGACGGGGGTAAGCCATATTGCATCATTTCCTGTTGTCACTGTTGTGCTGCGTGGAGCTGTTTGGTGTTCAGACTCTCTTGAATTGATCTTATTTTCTCTGTGCTGAGGCCTTTCTAAGTTATTTTAACACACAAGCACACTAAAACACACGTTTTGTGGTGGTGTACTTTACATTTTGGGAACTCCTTGTGTTTCACACAGCTTTTCTTGGGGTGGTAAGGTCTCGCTAGCTCAGTTAGCTTAGCTTCATAGCGGCTATAGCTACTCTTCTCTCTCCTGTCTCTAACTCTTCTCTTCTCTCTTGCTCTCTCTGTCAGATGTTTAGTTACTTCCCTGCCTCCTTTAGTGATAATGGTAACTGTAATAAATGTAATATTTTTGTGGCTTTGGAGGCGAGGGTATCAGATTTAGATGTATGGCTCCGCGCTGTTGAAAAACCAGCAAATAGCCGAAGCCCATTAGCCGAAGCCCATTAGCCAGCGCGGAGCCAACAAGGATAGAACCCTCTAGCCGTCCCCCGGTAGAGCCCGCTGTTGAGAAGGTGTTTTCACTCTAATTTAAAGCCTATTTTAAAGGAACAGACACACATTTAATTTATGACCCTGGGCTCTCTCTGAGCTCTCATTTCACCTTCCCGCGTGCTTGTTCATTTCTGTAAAAAGGAGCAATAAGAACAACAAACAACATTTATATCTTTTAACACTGAGACGTCGTTCACTGGACCCAGTTCTAGTAACTGAGTACAGCTTTATCTCAGCATAAGGTTTTTATTTGAAAGAAGAGTTAAAAAGGAAACTCCTCCCACATAGATCTTCGTTCACAGAATGGTCAGATTCTTCACAAAAGGCACACAGGATGTGCCACATTCCTCTTGATTATTCACAGTTTCTAAGTGTTTCCACATGCACTACAAAATTAGACCCTCATACAACATTAACAGAATTTATATCTCTTCATGTCCCTCTCTTGATCTCTTATTTTTTAAGAGATCACCATATGTAAGGAAAAATGTCAGGCAAAGAATCATATCAATTTTGAGTCCATCTTCTCTGGAACTTTTCGGATCAGTAGTCAAGTCATCTTGTTCTGGCCGGGAATTGTGGTCGTCCGGCTCGCTCTTCTATGACCTAAGGTGAGAGGTTGCCAGCACATCACCTATATGCAGCTAAAGTGTATCTTTTCAGTAGCCTTGAGTTTGAAAACTCTAAGGACTGCACGCAGACGAGAGGATCGTTCAGCCCCTTTTGGCAGGGGTCTCAGCTTCTTTTCCTTCAAACCCTGCTGCCCCAGCTGGGCAGCTCTGTGCTCCAAGCCGCCCTGCCACCTGATGGTGCAGGTGTGCTGAAGTTGGAAACCTCTCAGCAGAGGGTTCAAGTAGGCCGTGTGGTCTGCTCATTGCTGTTCTTCTCCCGCTCTGGCTTGCTGCTCCTGGATGTCCTCTCAGGTCCGTCCTGACTCCTCAGTGGGAGTGCATTGGCTCCAGCCTATTTCTTTAGTATGATTACCTGAGAGATTGTGGTCTGGTTGGCTGCTGGTCTCTCACCTGGTCAACAAAGCCTAAAAGAAGAGCTTGCAACTAATTTGCTTTTTCCTGTTTGCTTTATCCATAATTGTATCTGTTTTGAGATTCATTTCTTATGGATTTGTCCTCTTTTTTTAAAAATCAAATCCCTCACTCACCTCATAGTTTTAAGTAGTGCCGCACTGATCGGCCGCACTAACACAAAATCAAATTATTATCCTGACTGCTTACAAACTAGGTCTATCTGTAGAAAAAGCTAACACTTTTGCTGTATGTAAATCACAAAAATCATCATTGACCCAAATTGCACTCCAAAAATCCTGTATCAAAAATGAGTAACACTGGAACAACCTAGACCATAAAGAATATTTCTTCAATATATATAGTAGAGGTTATAATGTAAATAAAAACTTCCAAACAAAGACTAAATGCATAAACAGGCCACAAGGTAAGATGAATGGGTTGTGTGCTAAAACAACCAACCGCACTAAGGTGCCAAAACAGGATGGAAAACAGGAAACGTCTGGTCTTTTTGGATTGTGGAAATGGCATCATGAGCATGACACCACCCAAAAGAAAAATGTGCTGCTTTAAAGCTCAACCCGCAGAAAACGATCAGTTTAATTTTATTCATTCACTGCTAACAGCCTAAGTTCATTAAACCTATAGTCTTATAAGATTTCACCACATCACCGACTCTTGTTATTCATCTTCTGAGCTGATGAAGCCCAATACTTATAAAAGAAAACTATAATTTCAACCGATTTAACCAAAAAAGTGTTGAACCCTAAACAAATGCTTTATCTGAAATGCTTTTAATGAGACCAATTGAAAGGCTTTGTTTTGTAAAAAATAATTTAAGTTCCCCTTGTGGCTAAGGATCTCCTCCCTGTTCCTGAAACAGAACTGTTTCAGAAACATCCAATTATTTAAGTCTCCTTTTAATCAGATGTGACTAGATCTGCAGCTTGTTACGGAAAGATGTTATAGTTCAATAAACACCTGTATTGTAGATCAATCTCCATGTATACAGTATTTAAGCTCAATTCCTAGATCTCAGCTGCTATATCTTTCTGCCACGGAAGAATTAACAAAAGTACTGAATATATAATTTAATGTGTCCAATCATAACATGACCTTACCCACCTCGGTCCATGGGAAAAAAGATAACAGAACCTAATTTCAATCACTCCATAATTTGTTTTCATTGGGCATATCGGAGCCCAGATGGGACCATGAGGGGCTGAAATATCACGCCTCCTCCTTCTGCTGTGTCAGATCTCCTCTGCAAATACAAGAAAATAATGCTCTAAGTCTCAACAGAAGCACATCCACCATTCTCATTTTGAGGGTAATTGTGTCAGAGCCAAAATCCGCAGAGAATTAGCAGGTTGTCCATAGAAAAGTTCCCATCACATTCACGATATGGAGCACATACTATATACTTTTTTCCCATGTACCCAGAGTGGTATGAAAGTGTGGTCAGATTTTTATCATTTTCAAAACAAATAAATCTTTGGTCAGGTTTTAAGTGTACTGGTCCAGCTTTAACTATTTAGATTAATCCCATGTCGTCCCAGTCTCCAATTTACCCTTTTGTCATGGAAGTATACACATTTTTACCCATATAACTTCCTGTTCGTTCATGTACTGCACGCTCAGAATTTGTCCAAATCCCGGAGAGGAGTGTAACATCTGGAAACAGATCATTAAGATTAGTGAAAGCTTCTACATATCTGGGTAAATGTCCTACAGAATATGGCATCTGAGAACAAACAAAACAGTTAATGTTTTATTTATTTGCTAGATATCTTGCATATTGTCACCATACACTAGTTTCAAATGGGTTTCTGTGTGTCCTTCTCTGAGTGAACCAAGAAAATAAATCAGCATCCTAATGTGCTCTATGTCATTCTTCTGTGAGTCCTGACGTTCCTATTGAAATAACACCACCAAAAAACTGTAAAAATAAAAGTACTAGATAGCAGAAAAACCAGAAAAACCTTCATCGTCACTATCTCTCCCTTCAAACAGTCTCTATAGAAAAGTGGCTCTCCTGGTTCTCTTCACTGAGGTTGAGACAAGTGGACCATATTGTTTTCCACCTCCTTTTGGAATCAGTCTTTAACCCCACTTTTCTTAGACTGCTTTCCCTATATCTAGTAATGGTCACTGCTTTTTATAATGGATTAAGTGTATCCAACCCAGTCTCTACAGCCATTGGTGTGGTCAAAAATACCTGGAATGGCCCCTTCCACCTGGGTGATGACCAATTTTCTTTTTACAGCTTTTAATCAGGATCCAGTCACCTACTTTCAGCTCAGTTCTTCCTGTAGGAATATAGGATCATCTGGCATATGATTAGTTTGCATTTATAACTCATGTACTTATCAGTATTTTGATCATGGAAACCCCCAGATCTTAATCAAATTGTTTTTTTAGAAGATAGTAAACCAATCTAAGGAATTCTATATCTCACCCATAGATTATTTCAAATATAATTAGGCCAATATTCAAATTTTGTATTATATGCATTTATAATTTACCAAATCAAGACTATCCAATTTTGTCCCGTTTCTTCCATCGCTTTTTTTTTTCAATTTGCAACATTTTATCATAAAGTCATAAATCAGTTTGTAATTGTTCCTCTTATTTTAATATACCAAACTGTAGGAAGGATAAGGTCTCATCAAATTCGTTCAATTACTTGGTGTTATATTTATATATAGCTTTATCATAACCAAACAGTATCTCCAATTCTTTTTCGTCTTATCCATGGCCTTTCTTAATCTGCTTTTAGAATCAATTTGTCTCTTAAAAATGATCTATAATCTTTGTCCTATTTTATCAATTATTTAATTCACAAAATGTGTTCCGTTACCACTATAGATCATTTGTGGATATCAAATCTAGGCATTATTTCTCTAAACAACATTTCTGCAACAGTTAGTGTATCTAAATGTTTCACCGTCAACATTACAAATCCATTAAGAGAAATTATCTTTTCTTACTAAATAGAGCTTTTTCAATACAGCCTTCGTTTGCTCAAAGCTGTTTCTTAATTTTATATGAGCTTTTCTTTTTTTCCATGTCTGACACACTTCTTGTCCGTGAACCAATCAGTTTGAGAATTGAATTGTCCGCAAGAAATGCTTTTAATTAGTTCGCCACTAGAGGTCGCCATACCCCTGTTCCCCATTGTTGGCCAAATGCCAAAAACATGTAAAGTTCAATTTGAATCTTCTGTTAGCAATAATATGATTATTTATCTTCATCTGATTACAAACTTCATTTAAAACTTAAATTTTTCTCTTTCCAAGTAAAACAATTATTTGGTAGCTTTCCCGTTTCAAGAATTTTATGAAAATCTAAAATTTGGATTATTAATTTATCCCCTACAGAGAATATGCCCAACTTCAAGTGAAATAGGAAATCTCTTCCTAACAAATTAGAAAAAATTCTCGCAATTTTATGATTATCACAACAGGTTTTTCCTGTAGCAAAATCTATTATTGTTATTTCATTTTTCTAACAACTCAATCTCATTTTTAGTGGAAAACAAAATTCCTAATTTTATTTAATTATTTTTTTCATCTGGCTTCACTAACTTTCTACCATTTTGTCAATGAGATAATCAGCAACTGATATTTCCATAACAAAACATCACATCTCTATTCCTTGCTCTCTACTTATCTGCTCCTTAATAAAGATTCTACAAATTGGCCTATTATTATGATTATATGTGAAAGAGTCTGTTGCTAGATGCCCAAAAAACATGGTACAATTCTCAACTGATATTGGGGCGAGGGCCGGCATCCTCTCCCAATCTCAGGTGTAGGTCCAGACATCCTTCTTGCTTATTCAGACCCTTAATTTTGTCCCATTAGCAACAACTCCATTGAGTGTAAATATTGAAGTGCGCTTAAACTCAGTGTGCTACGGTAACTAAAGTTGAATTTTGGAGTGCGTTACTACATTCCTTATTATGGTAATCCCGTAACGAACATATCTTCTCTTTTTTGCAGTCTCTAACCCAGCGCATTACAAGATTGTTTCCTTTCAACATGTATCTTATCCGTCATTAAAATGTTAGAAGCAAACATCTGAAGCTGCCGCTTGTTACAAAGAATAAATTCACGTAGCCACCCATCTGCTCCCCCACAGGTCCTGTAGACATCTGCCTGTATTTCAAAATAAGATCACTCTGCTCATAATCCGTCATTTTTAAACCATTTCTTTTATACTATATGAGAGATCTCACAGACATCCCATGAATATCATAAAAAATATTTAGCTAATTTTTTTTAATTATTATTATAAAGTAACAGTTGCCGCTGCACTTAAGAAATCCCAACCTTTTGTATTGAGCTGCACGCAGCTAAAACATCCCCCTCATTATCAGCTAGCGGGGGGAGGTGTGTGTGTTCCTTCTCTTCTGCCTTCCGGCAGTTGGATAACCTTCCAAGACCTTTAACAATTTTGAAACGCATGATCAATCTGGTTTCAAACAAGTCTTTCTCAGGAAGTCCATTTTACCGATTTCTGTCACAACCCATCACAGTTGGTTTGTTTATTAAGAGAAAAACTAACGACCCATTGTTGAGGGACAGAAGGGGGGTCGCTTGTTTATTATCAGAACAGCCCTTCCTTGAGGGGAAGGGGGGAAGGTGGTCGCTTGTTTAAGATAATTCATTTAGATCACAGGAAAGTTGACCTTACTCTTCATAGGATTTTTTTTAAAATATGTTAGTGAGTTTTCTCTTTTATTTAATTTTTCTTTCGGCGGAACTTTAGGAGAAAACAAAGTTTAAAACGTTCTCTATCCTCCTGGGTGCTAAAAAACACATCTGTTTCACGCATTAACCCCTCCTGTTTCTCTTCCTCCTTCAAGAATTCCTTTGAGACGCCAAATGTCTAATTCTTCAATTTTGATCTTTTTAGTTTTATTTTAGATCGCAACTACCAAGAAGTGCGCGAAATTACTCAGTCAATCGTCGTTTCAAATTCATAATCTTTATTTTAAAGAAATGTATTGTCTTTTCTCTTACATTAATTTTGCATCTCCTTTAAAATCTTCTTTGCTATTTTTTCCCCATATTTCGATGAGTTACATTTTGCTGTTTTTATTTTTCATTTTTAAATATTCATCATTCTCGTGTTAATGAAGTAAATTCAGCTTTTATTTCTCTTTTATCTGATCTATTTATCTTATCGCAGTGTTATTTACTTAATTTTCAAACCATGAGACTCCGTTCAGCCTACAGCTGTTTCACCATAGAAATCTCCATTCACACAACCGGTTTATCACACATTAATATAATTATGTATTTATTATCATGCTTTTTCATTACTAGTATTATTATTTAGATATTATTTATCATTAGGCCTATTTCTAATTGAGATTCCAGACCTCTGCGCGCTTTTGGAGTCCAACTCCTTTAACATGAATATTCACGCAAAGATCCCCGATCTTTATTTGCAAAACACAAACTTGCATTACATAGGTCCCGGACCTAGTTATTTTTTCTTCTTTCACGCATCACATTTTTACTCACTGGCTGTTGTCCCTGTGAAGAAAGACCCCATCCAACTGTTGGATGGGGTCCCGGCAGATCCGGCAACCCCGGATCTGCCGGCCTCCTTTTTTACCTAACGGTGGGGTGGAGGACTTTGATACTGGTTCCGAACCAGGTTATGCACGTACTCTCAGCAGCCTGCGGTTCCTCCCGGAGATCCAGTCCGATCTGAGATCCTGGTCAAAGGAACAAGAAATGCCAGGGTTAAAATCACTCTCTGATCTCTGAGTTTTCTTTTTTTGACATTCCGTGGTTTCTCAATCCACGAGCTGCTCCCACTCAGCCTTCTTCGTGTCCAACACGCAGGCTTTCAGTAAGAAGCGTCCTAGCTTACCTTAGGGCCGGCCACACCCTGAGTTCACCGAACCGGTCGGCTCTATTTACCTCAGCAGAAACAGATAAACATTTACTGGAGAACAACAGACAGAACATTTTAGATTAGTCAATTTTGCGCCTCGTGTGTCAGCGCTTACCAAATAACTTCAGGCCTGGGTCACTTCCGTCCTCCGATCTCCAGTATCTGTTAATCACAACAATTTCCAAACTCACGTTTTCCTTTGCTACTTCCAGAAATCCCGTTGGGGTCACCAAATTGTTGAGAAGGTGTTTTCACTCTAATTTAAAGCCTATTTTAAAGGAACAGACACATTTAATTTATGACCCTGGGCTCTCTCTGAGCTCTCATTTCACCTTCCCGCGTGCTCGTTCATTTCTGTAAAAAGGAGCAATAAGAACAACAAACAACATTTATATCTTTTAACAGTGAGACGTCGTTCACTGGACCCAGTTCTAGTAACTGAGTACAGCTTTATCTCAGCATAAGGTTTTTATTTGAAACAAGAGTTAAAAAGGAAACTCCTCCCACATAGATCTTCGTTCACAGAAGGGTCAGCTTCTTCACAAAAGGCACACAGGATGTGCCACATTCCTCTTGATTATTCATGGTTTCTAAGTGTTTCCACATGCACTACAAAATTAGACCCTCATACAACATTAACAGAATTTATATCTCTTCACCACGCAGCCGGGACCTCAGGCTGGTTGGGTGACTGTACGTAGGAAGCATAGTTCTAGGACCCAGCCCCTGGGCCACCACCAACCTATCTGCGTTTCTAACAGATTTTCCCCACTCAGCGACACACCCACTGAGAAGCCGACCCTGGTAATTGGCAGCTCCATAGTCAGAAACGTGACATTAGAGACACCATTGACCATAGTCAAATGTTTACCAGGGGCCAGAACAGGTGACATCAAATCCTACCTGAAACTGCTGGCTAAAGATAAGCGTAAATACAGTAAGATTGTTATTCACGCTGGCGGTAATGACACCCGGTTACGCCAATCGGAGGTCACAAAAATTAGTGTTGCTTCAGTGTGTAAGTTTGCCAAAACAATGTCCGACTCGGTAATCTTTTCTGGTCCCCTGCCTGATCGGACCAGTGACGACATGTTTAGCCGCATGCTGTCATTCCATCAATGGTTGTCTAGGTGGTGTCCGGCAAACGATGTGGGCTACATTGATAACTGGAGAACATTTTGGGGAAAACCTGGTCAGATCCGGAGAGACGGCATCCATCCCACTTTGGATGGAGCAGCTCTTCTTTCTAGGAATATGGCCGAATTTATTAGTCCTCCAAAACACTGACAACCCAGGGTCCAGACCAGGAAGCAGAGTCGTAGTTTAACCCACCTCTCTGCTGCTTCTGTACTGTTACCCATCCATTACCCTATAGAAAAAGTGTCTTGCCCACGGCCAAAATTAAATGGATTACAAGTTAAGCCAACAAAAGCAAAATATGGAAATCTCATAAAAATAAATACAACTTTGACTGAACAGAAAAATAAATCTATTAAATGTGGTTTATTAAACATAAGATCTCTCTCCTCAAAGACTTTGTTAGTAAATGACTTGATTTGTGATAATCACATTGATTTCCTTTGTCTCACAGATACCTGGTTGCAGCAGGAGGATAATGTCAGTATAAATGAGTCAACTCCTTCCAGTCATTTAAATTTTCACATTCCTAGAAATACTGGGCGAGGGGGAGGAGTTGCAACCATTTTCCATTCTGATTTACTAATTAGTCCCAGACCAATTGATAGCTACAGTTCTTTTGAACATCTAACCCTTAATTTTCCTCATCCAAGTTGCAAAACATTAAGACCATTTTTGTTTGTGGTTTTGTATCGTCCACCAGGCCCTTACTCTCAATTCTTGGATCAGATCTCAAATTTTTTATCTGATTTAGTATTAAATACTGATAGGGTTATTATAGTGGGGAACTTCAATATTCATGTGGATACTGAAAGTGATAGCCTAAATGCAGCCTTTAATGCTATTTTAGACTCAATTGGCTTTACTCAAAAAGTACAGGGATCGACCCACTCGGGCAAACACACTTTGGACCTTGTACTGACATACGGTGTTGAGTGTGAGGAAATAACAGTCCACCCACATAACCCGGTCCTGTCTGACCACTTCTTAATAACTTTTGAATTTACTTTAACTGACCATCTTAAATCTGAAAGACAATTTCATTATAGTAGAGCTTTTTCAGACAATGCTGTAACAATTTTTAAAGAATCTGTTCCATTCTTACTTTCCTTAGTGTCTCAGAGTAACACAGTGGATGGCAGCAATTCTATCTCTAACCCTTTAGAAATTGATGGTCTAGTTCACAGCGCTACGTCCTCATTGCGTTTGGCATTAGATAGTGTAGCCCCCTTAAAAAAGAAAGTGGCTAGCCATAGGAGGCTGACTCCTTGGTTTAACGCAGAGTTGCGTACTTTAAAGCAGAATACTAGGAAGTTGGAGAGAAAATGGCGCTCTACACACCTAGAGGATTCCTATTTAACCTGGAATAACAGTCTACTGCTGTATAAAAAGACCCTTCGACAAGCTAGAACAGCATATTTGTCATCATTAATAGAGGCGAATAAAAACAATCCTAGGTTTCTTTTTAGTACAGTTGCCAAACTTACACAGAGTCATAGCTCTGTTGAACCAACTATTCCCCCAGCTCTTAGCAGTGATGAATTTATGGGATTCTTCATAAATAAAATTAATTCTATTAAAAATAAAATCATTGGCATCCTCCCAAACATGATTACTTCTTCCTCAGTAAATGAGGCAGTATCGGACAGAACTGTAGATCCTCAGTTGTGCTTAGGCTGTTTTGATTCAGTCGAGCTTTCGGAATTATCAAAAATATTAGCCTCATCTAAACCTTCAACTTGTATGTTGGACCCAATTCCAACCAAATTATTTAAAGAAGTGTTCCATTTCGTTCCTGGCCCCATTTTGGATATGAAGAATCTATCCTTAGTAAACAGATACGTACCCCAAGAATTTAAAATAGCTGTAATTAAACCTTTACTCAAGAAACCTTCCCTTGATCAAGATGACTTAGTGAATTACAGACCTATATCTAACCTTCCTTTCTTATCCAAAGTCCTTGAGAAAATAGTTGCTAATCAAGTCTGTGAGCATCTAAACAGTAACGAGCTGTTTGAAGACTTTCAGTCAGGTTTTAGAGGTCATCATAGCACCGAAACAGCACTGGTGAAGGTTACTAATGATATTCTCATGGCCTCAGATAATGGACTTGTGTCTGTTCTGGTTTTGTTAGATCTCAGTGCTGCTTTTGACACAGTCGATCATAATATTCTCTTAGAAAGGCTTGAACATATTGCAGGGCTCAAAGGAACAGCACTAGGCTGGTTTAAATCATATTTGTCTGATAGATTCCAGTTTGTTCATCTAAATGATAAATATTCTTCACTCTCAAGGGTTACTTGTGGAGTTCCACAGGGTTCTGTGCTTGGACCAATTCTGTTCACCATATATATGCTTCCAATTGGTAGAATCATTAGACAGCATGGGATAAATTTCCACAGCTATGCAGATGATACACAACTGTATTTATCCATAACTCCTGATGAACCCAGTCAGTTAGGTAGATTACAGGCATGTCTGGAAGACATAAAAACATGGATGACCCTAAACTTTTTGCTTTTAAATTCTGACCAAACAGAAGTTGCTGTCTTTGGACAAGAAGTTCTTAAACAGAAACTGATTAGTCAATCACTTCATCTTGATGGTATTAAATTGGCCCCCAGTAATAACGTAAAGAACCTCTGCGTTATTTTTGACAGAGACTTGACATTTAAATCCCATATTAAACAGGTTTCTAGGATTTCTTTCTTTCACCTCCGGAATATTGCTAAAATGAGAAACATCCTGTCCAGGAGTGATGCTGAGAAACTAGTCCATGCATTTGTTACCTCAAGGCTGGACTGTAATTCTTTACTATCAGGAAGTCCACAAAATGCCATTAAAAGCCTTCAGTTGATCCAAAATGCGGCAGCAAGAGTTCTGATGAATATTAAAAAAAGAGATCACATTTCTCCTGTTTTAGCTTCCCTTCATTGGCTCCCTGTTAAATCCAGAATAGAATTTAAGATCCTTCTTCTTACATACAAAGCACTTAATAATCAAGCTCCATCATACATCAGAGATCTAATTGTGCCATATGTTCCTAACAGAGCACTTCGCTCTCAGACTGCAGGTTTACTTGTAGTTCCTAGGATTTCTAAAAGTAGAATGGGAGGCAGATCTTTTAGTTATCAGGCTCCTCTCCTGTGGAACCAGCCTGGTCTGGTATCCTGCTTGGCTGCAATGCCCTGTTGGATGGGGGGCATCGACTGGGATGATCCTCCCAGTAACTGAACATCCACTGTGTCCTGTTATCAACTTTTTACTTTCTGTAACATAGAAAGTTTTCTTATATCAGATCTTCTGTTCCTTCTGTGTTTCTTCTCTGTCTTCTCAAACCCCCAGACGGTCGTGGCAGATGGCCGCTCCTACTGAGCCTGGTTCTGTTGGAGGTTTCTTCCTGTTAAAGGGGAGTTTTTCCTCTCCACCATCGCTACATGCTTGCTCAGTATGAGGGATTGCTGAAGGATTGCTGTGGTTGGAAAGTCTGCATCAACGGGCCAAACCTCACGCCAATGACTGACGCAATCTGCTGGGATTCCTTAAATAGGAAACTTTTTAACTGATTGGAATGTTTGTATAAATGTATTGAAATGACTTCTTGTTAAGTGCCTTGAGATTACAGCTGTTGTGAATTGGTGCTATATAAATAAACTGAATTGAAAACTGAATTGAATTGAACGGTGAGGTAAGGTGAGATGTACCATAGCCTGGGCCAGGTGGTGGAGCCTAGGACTGGTGGTGGAGTTTGGGCCAGGTAGAGGAGCCCGGCCCTGAAGGCTTGTGGAGGAGTCTGCTGTTGGTCCAGTGAGACAGACAACCGAATCAGCTCCTAACACCTTAAAAGGATTTTATCTAATTGCTATTTGAAACTGTTAATGATATGTGCTTCAGCTATTAGTAAACATTTGGTTCACTGCCCCCCTTGATCTGGTGTTGTTTGTGCCGGGGCTTGGGCCATGTCGAAGGGTAATGGGTTCCTGACTGGTGGCCCATAGTTCTCAGGGACATGTCGGGCTGACTGTGAGCAAAAATAACGGGTCCAGGCTCCGGTGGAGAGCCAGTCCTCTTGGCCACCCTAGGGCTACCTCACTATTCAGGATGGCTCAGTGCTCTCTCCAGTGCTTTTGGTTCTTTCCCATCCAGGTGTGCCGTTTTATCAGGACTGAAGGCTCCTCCAAGTCCACCTATCCTCAATGGCCGTCAGACATCATGTCCTCTTTCAGTCTTAAAGACTCACTGTTCTATTGAGAATCAGAGTCACAGCTGATAATATCCATGGTCCTTTCCTAAAATAGTAGCCTTTGACTGAGTAATCTGTTCACTGCATTGTAGTTTGATAAATTTGCCTGGGTTTGCGTGGCTAAGAGACTGTAACATGTAGGTTATGTATGTATTGATTGTTTTGGTGGGTTTTATGGAGCTATGGCTCACTCTTCCTTTGGTGGGTGTTTTGAACCTTTTGGGAAAAAGAAGGAAAGAGAGTGATGTGGCTTTTGTCATTTTTTTTATCTTTAATAGCTTAAGGTGGAACCCAATAAAACAACTGTGGCCAAAAATATGGAAGCTCTTAGGAAAATGACCACACAGAGACAGATACACAGAAGCCATCATCTTTAATAGCTTTTCCAGCAGTAGGTTATTACAGGCAGTATTTGAGGAAGGAACTATGCTGCTCTGCTCTCCAAACAGACTGACACACTCCATTAAGCACACACATTAATGTTCTCTTAGTAAACTTCTGGCCCCCAAGTTTGCCCAGTGAATTGACAAAGATGGCAAATTGAGAAATTTCTATACTGATTTCTCCACATGAGAGAAGATTAGTTGCTGGGAGACAAACACTGATATGGTTTATAAAGTCTAGTCATGGTCCAAACTAAAATTCCATTTCATATTCTATCCTGATTTCCACAATAAATTCCATCCCCTTTCCAATAAAAAGTTTAAAACTGGGGGCATGTTTTAGGTATGTGTGCATTGGTTCTTTTATGTGTTATATATCTTAATTCATTTGTATTTGTCTTTTAAAGCAGCATTATGTTATATTGCAGCAAAAGTAATTACATTAAAAAGATTAGATTTAATTCATTGGTGTGGAAACTCAAACCTGATTGCATCGCTCTCTGTTTATTTAACAGTTTACTGTTACATATGCTACTAAGTGACAACTTTATAATGTAGCTTACTGAAAAAAAGTAATTTATTATGGGTAGTTGGACCAGCTGATACCTGTATAGGCCCAGAATCTTATGCCTTATTTCCACTGAGCAGCATGGCAGAGGTTGCTGCGGTTCGGTTTGGTACGCATCATACAACACAGTTCATTGATTTGGGGACAGTAAGATGTCACTGCTTGCAACAACTATGAGAAATACTAGTGCGTCATGTTTGTCGTCACACTAGTGTGACATCACCCTAGGCGTTTGTGTTTAATACCGTCTGAAAATGCTCTCCTGAATAAGCAAGACCATAAAACAATATATTGAACCACACCAGCCTGGCTCACACCACTCAGTGCAGGGGTGGGCACTTTCTTTTTTTATGGGGCCAAGTGAGAAACTATTGAGAAAATATTGTGGAGGGCTGTGCCAAAAGGCTGAATTAAGTTTTGATTGATTGAGTCTTTTTTTTAACGTAACATCAACCTCTGCAAAGAAAGGTGTTTATTCTTATACAGACATGTTTCTTTCTGGACTGGATTACCAATCAGTTCGGATACTGATTACATGCTAGGAACACAAGTGAACGTTAGATCTGCGCTGGTAAGAAATTCCCAATCAGGTTTATAAAAGTGGTGGGGACAAAACCCTCAATCATAAATATTATCTTTGTCTCCCAGCATCTAATCCCCAGTTAAAAAGCCATCTTCGATATTACTCTATAAAGGACGATGCTGTTCTACTGATGAATTTAAGCGTGCATAGAGCTCCACAGCAACATCTGGTGGGGCCAGGCCCCACTGGCCCAAAGTGCAGAGACACCACAATTGTTCACGTAATACTCTTCTCTCAAGGAAGAGAACTTTCCAAACATGAGGAGACATGATCAGAAGATGTTGGCTCTCTTTAGCTCTACCTATACTGGTAAGTGGGTAGAGCTAAAGAGCTTAGAAATAATACTAGACGCTTCCAAGTAGTATCGCTGCCCGTCAAATCACTTTCTGATTGGCTACACGTCACATTCAACAGGCTGCATCCTCGTTTTTCATCGCAACACACCACACATTCTGTGAAATTGGGCCAAGACAATCTAACATGTTGAATATCCCCAACTTGTGATTAGAGTGGTCCCGATGTTCTTCCAAACAGACCAGAGTGCTCTTAACACCCCCCCACAGCAGGAATATCTGTAGGGCTTGTCTTAAGCTCGGATCACACTGATCGATTTCCACCGTTCTAGACCTTTTCTTTCATTGTGAAAAGAATCAAGATGAAAAACGGTACGCGTGCATGTGATTTGCAGCTCTGTGTCCGTGTGTGGCAGTGGCAGTGTGACGTGCTCCTCAGGGCTCATACAACCAAAACCAGCAGTCTTCAGTCATTGTCAGAAATGCTTCGATCCCGGTCTGCCATAGACCAATGAAAATGCACCCTGGGAGTGAAAGTGAGATGTTGTGTAGTTTGACCCACTAAAATCTTGGGCCTTTCAGTGTGACACTTTAGTGTGGCATGAAGCAGTCCCTTGAGAAGGCTGAAAAACACACAGCGTGAACCTGGCCTTAAGAGGCATTGTGATAATCGGAACATCGTTGTGATTGTCCGAAGGGGAAAATCGGACCCAAAATCGGCTTAAAGATCCTGCCGTGTGAACCAGCTTTAGGTGCTGAAAGCCATGAATCATACCCCACATGTGCAGGGAAACCAGAGTCAACAGAGAGAGCATCACCGTACTGACCCAACATTTACCTACTTTTTTAAATGGAGTTTTCCAAGGTAAGGATGTTTTTTTTTAATCAAAACATTAAGCTGACTGAGGCGCTTCACCCCATTGATTGACACCTCCCTCTTGTGGATATGCAAATAAATTGGTCAACACTCTAGGCTTTCGTAAATTACTTGTTTTGCTATAGATTTCTTGGAGAGGCACTTGGGGGGGGATATAAATTCTGAAAAATGACTCATTTTATATCATAGAACAGGGTCAGATAGTCAAATGTAAGTATTTTTAAGTTGCCGTTTTAAGCGTTTACTTGTGGATGGAAAGAACAGGAGTTTTAGGTTTCGCAACGTTACTGTCTGCGACAAAAATGCTCCAACATGACTTGTGAGACGTGTGTTTACACTCAAACAGCATTTATGCCCTCAGAGATGTGTTGGGTTTAGCGATTGTCCAAGCGCTTTTTGCCTGCTTGTTATTACAAGCTCAATAACTGCTCTATGTAGCAGTTAGAACTTAGACATTTACTCTGAGTGGATAGGATTTGGGGGAACTACTGCCCCCTACAGGTTTGGCATGTCTATGAATGTCTTTAACAACACACAATGTACATGGCCTCAATGGGCTGCAGCTGTGCAGGCTGCAGAAAGATGTCTCCGCCCACTGGGTGATGGACAGGTTTTCAGCTCAGATAGGACCTCTGGTGGAATTCTCCAGAAAGGTGGAGAAAAAACCCACAGGAAGAAAGACAGAGAGAAACACATACAAACAGTCTCCTAAACACTAATAATAATATCAGTGTGAATACAGCTGCTAA